>NDXB01006670.1:0-71741 GCA_002631895.1 Agapornis roseicollis | reverse complement strand
GGGGGAACCGGGATGCTCCGGTGGGCAGGAGGGTCCCAGGGGTGCGGGGAGCCCCTGGTGTTGCTGCCAGCCCGGCCGATTGACCGCCCTCAATGTCTCTGTTACAGAACTTGTTGGCCCTGCCGTCGGGGCGGCCGTGGGGATCGGTAAGGCACGGGGGACAGGGGGGTGGGCGATGCTCCGTGGAAGTGAGCCACTTCCCTGCGGCTTCGGGCTGCTGCTCTGCACGCACAGAACCCTCTCGGGGGGTGCTGCCCCTTCCCCTTGGCCTGTCCCAGGGAGCCCGTTGGTGCCCCAGGAAGGGAGGTTTGGCCGCGGAACCCTGCACCGCTCTGGGCTGCCCCGGGGGAGCGGGAGTTCTGCCGCCAGGACCCCTCGTTTCAGGGCTGGGGGACACAGGAGTGGATCGGGGCTGGGGACACGCGTGTGCCTGGGGAGGTCACCGCTGCTGTTCTCCCATGCAGGAATCTCCGTGGTTGTGGTCCCCGCGGCCCTGTACGCTCTGGGCTTCACCGCAGGTGGAATCGCAGCCAGATCCGTGGCCGCCAGGCTCATGTCTATCACTGCCATAGCCAACGGTGGCGGTGTGGCTGCCAGGAGCCTTGTGGCCATAGGGCAGTCGCTTGGTGAGTGCTCCTGGTGCGGTGCTGGGGAGCAGCCAGGGCCGGCCTGGCTTCCTCTGGGTGGTACCAGAAGCGTGGGGAGGGCTTGGGGTGGCCACAGGAGCGGGGGAACCTGGGGTCCCATCTGCTCGGGGTGCCCGTCACGGCCCCACTGGTTGTGCTGGCCATGGGGCTGCTGGATGGTGAGGTCTGGGGGGCTCCTCCAAGCGATGGGGCACAGTGGAGCCCCCGCGCCGTGGCTGGGGGGGCTCAGGCTGATTTCTCCTCCTCTTTCTCAGGGGCAGCAGGACTCCCCACGTCCGTGAAGGCTGCACTGTCAGCGCTGGGAGCTGTCGTCGGGGCTATCATATACTGATCCCCCGCATGCCCACCGGGACCATCACGATGTCTGCCGTGACCCCCCCCCAATCTGTCCCCACGCTGTGACCCCCTGCATCTGCCCCGTTCCCCTCTATCAGCTGTATCTGACCCCCAAATAAACCCCGCCCCGCGCATAGCTCCACCGCCTCCACTGGCTCATGACTGGCTGAGTTGGGAACTGCCCTAGGGCGGGAGGAGAACCTCCAGCCTCGGCCCACGACCCGTTCTCTTATTTCCCTTCTGCCGTCTCCTTTCCCCCATCTCACTTCTCCCCCAGCCCAGTCCTGCCGCTGGCCTCGCTGCCGGTACCTGCCCATCCCGCGGGCAGCTGAAGGAAGGAAGAGGCGGGCTGGGGGCGGCTGCAGCTGCCTGCCCTCCCCATCCTTTAGCCATGGTGGGTAAACTGAAGGGAGCAGCCATCGGAGCCGCGGTTGCAGCAGGTGAGGAGCAGGCGTCAGAGGAGCCACGCTCAGGGTCGCTGCCCAGTCCCATTCCTGGGCTGGCAGCAAGGGATGGGGTCGGGCTGGGGGGGCTGCTGTGAGGGATGGGGCAGCACTGGCCTGTGCCTGGAAACCAGCCTGCACCCGCTGCCGCAGTGCTGCCAGGCCTTGCCTCTCCTCCCTCTGCCGCCCTTTGCTGTCCTCTCTCCTCCCATAGAATCAGCTACGTTGGAAAAGATCTTTCAGCTCATCCAGTCCAACCCAGCATGGCCACTGCTAACCCATGTCACTGAGGGCCTCATCCACATGGGTTTTGACCACTTCCAGGGGTGGCTCCATCACTGCCCTGGGCAGCCTCTTCCAATGCCTGAACACCCTCTCCCTGCCCAGTCCCTCTCCTCTGTCCTCCCTGAGGATTGAGTGTCCCCATCCCTGCACCCTGTGCCCCTTCTCCCCACCTCTGTGCTTTCTGGGAGGCTGGATCCATGGTGCTGGTGGCAGGAGGAGATGCAGTTACCGAGGCCACGCTAACCCTGTGGTGTCCTGCCTGCAGGAACAGTGCTTGTTGGCATCCCGGTGGCAGTCGGTGCACTGGGCTTTACGACAACCGGCATTGCTGCCGGCTCCATTGCTGCCAAAATGATGTCAGCAGCTGCCATAGCCAACGGTGGGGGGGTGGCTGCCGGCAGCACCGTGGCCGTGCTGCAGTCCATCGGTGAGTGAGGAGGGCAGGGGACCTGCGCTGGGTTCACCGCAGGGGTATGCGCTGGGGTTGCTGTAGAGCAGCAGCAGCCCTTCAGCCCATCACTGGTGTGAATAGCCCAATACCATGGGGAAGGGATGAATCCACAATCTGATGGGAGGAGTTGGGATGTGCTGGATGAATCCACAAGGTGGTGGGAAGAGTCAGGATGTGCTGAATGAATCCATGAGGTGGTGGGAAGAGTTGGGACGTGCTGGGGAGGGCACCAAGGCTGAGGACTCAGGGCTGTGCTGTAGGCATCTGCTCTTCTGGCAAGAGCAGCATTTGTGTCCATCAATGGTGCTGGCTGGAGCCAGAACAGGACAGCAGAAAGGAGCTGGTTGCCCTCATGGAGCTGTGTGTGCTCCCCAGCATGGTCCAGAGAGGTCCTTGGTTATCTCTGCCCTGTGCTGGGTCCCTAAGTGGGCAGCACCAATGCTCTTGGAGCACCACACCTCATTGTGTGTTTGCAGGAGCTGCGGGTTTGTCTCTTGGTGCCAAAATTGGGCTGGTGTCATTTGGCGCAGTAATTGGTGCCAAGTTTTCCAAGGGGGAGGAGAAGAAGACTCCGGGGGAGGAGAAGACGACTCCAGGTGAGGAAGATGAAAACCAAAGTAGCGATGAGGATGACAATTCTGATGGGAAGCCCGCACAGACCCCAGTGATGCCCACCCCTGTAAGAGCTGTGGCTAAGCTTGAGCAATGGAACCAATAAAGGTGATCTGCAGGCAGGGGTGTTGTGGTGGTTGCTGTGTGGTTGGCGTCCCAGTACCCATCAAGAGCATCGATGGCAACCAGCTGGGTTTCAGTGGCTCTTCTCTGGAGTTAATTACCTGAGATAAGCCACAGTCACTAAATGGCCACAGTATTGCCCCACTGCTTCTGCCCTTCACCCAGCATCATCCTTCATTGTACTTCAATTTTCCCTTAAAACTTCTTGCCTTAAAAACAACTACCCCCCCCCCTTAAAATCTCTGCAAGTCTGCTTTTAAACTCAGATTCCAACATGATACAGGAAATGAGGATGTACTCTTTTATTAAAGGTTTTTAATCACTTTTCCAGAATACAGATACGATTCAAACAAAAACTATTTTTGGGGTCTCCATAATTCACTTATTAATACCATACATTGAACTCTATAAACTCTCATATAAGAAAAAGTCTTTTTTATTTTCTTTTAATATAGGTTATGATGCACTGGTGACCTATTTAAATCTTTTGAAGTAACACTTTGCAGTTATATAGCACCTTTCATCACGGGGCTGCAAAGCATCCGACAGAATTTAGCCTCATAATGCCCAAACGAGGTAGGAAAGTCTGGCCAATTTACAGAGGGGTACAACCGAGGTACAGACTGGCAAGGGACGGAACATGAGGCTTCACTGGTACAACGGGAGTGAAGTGGCCACTGGGCTGTAGGATGAGTTGGTGCCTTAACTGGGGAGAAAGTCAGAAGTCATCACCCACACCCTCCTCTCAAAAGCAGCAGCTGGGCTCCCAGCAGGTCAAAAAAGCCTTTCCAAAGGTCTGGGTATTTGAGTTACAGATGTAGAAGAGACAATAGAGAGTCCAAGGCTCGCAGGGCTAAGTCCCCCAGGTGTGCTGTTTGTTGGCGTGTCTGGTATCTGGCTATGGACCACAAAATGAACCTTGCTGTGGCTAAAGTGGTTGTTGCAGCCTCCCCATCTCTAAGTCTGAACATCAGGAAGCTGGGCTGGATTTGTGTCAATGTGCACTCGGGATGCATTTTGAGATCTGGTGTTTTGATGCTTTGTTTAGCTTGACTGTTTAGTTGAAATAAACTCCCTTCTCCCTGCAAGCAGGTGATAACCTCAGCTGTTTCTGGGTTTATTTCTTTAACAAAAACCGTATCTCTCCTGGAAACCCATCAGCTTAGTGAATGTTATGTCCAATGGACACTAAGTTCTGCAGCTCGAAGAATCCAAGATACCCAAGTTCCTTTGAGCCTTTCTGACTTTACAAACCATTCCACAACTCTGCAACTCTCCCTTGACCAGAGCTAACACTCAGCTCTGTTAGGAATGTTTAATACAGATGACATGTGGGAGAAAAAAGGGGAGAACCCATTGTGCTGATGGAAGCAAAACTCCAACCTAGACACCGAGCACGGTGCTGGTGGGTTGAGAAGAGCATTGTATGGATTTTATAGATGAGCATTTGTTCTGCTTGCTTGTTTTTAAGGCAACAGTGAAACTTGCTCAAGGGACTGAGAAGAGTTACTGAGATTGTTACCAAAACCTGAAGACTTTATTGCACATTCGAGTCCCTTCTGTGCCCCTGGCACTAAACCAGCACTGGTGGAGCCTCGCTGCTGCGGGAGCACACCCTGGGGAAACACGAAATGAGCCTTTGCTGCTGTTTCATTTCAGTCTCTGAGGAGGTGACTGCCACAGAAATCCAGGGGTTTCTTTTAGACATTGGTTGGCAGAGTTATTTTATAAGAGAATTCAATTTGCGCTTAATTCTGTGGTGTTCAGCATGCGCCGTTTCCTCCTTTAATCAACCGAAGCCAGGAGGGAGCAGCAGGTTTGCAGCAAGCACCTATTGCAGGGAGAATGGCCAGGTCATAGAATCATAGAATAGAATCACAGAATGGTGAGGGTTGGAAAGGAAACAGCCACATTCCAGAAGCACCTTAAACAAAGATCTCTACACAAATCCAAAGAGCCAGCACTGAGAACACACGTGGTGAGGAGTAACGTGACAGCTCGCTGCCAGGCTCCCAAACTGGGCTGCAAAGCTGTGCCCTGAAGGGGTTAAACCTGTGGCTTGCAGTGGGACAGCACAGAGATAGAAACCCTGTTAGCAGGAAGCATCCTCTTCAATTCTTCCTTCTTGTTCCTCTGTCCACCCTGCGACTAGAGCCTGATTTGCTTCTTAAAAGAGTATTTCAAATAATAAACGTTGTTGCATGGTCAGCAATGACTGGGATCTATTGATTATGAACAACTTGAGTGCTCAGAATTTTGATCCTGTGTGCAAAATTCTATCAATAATGTTAATCTTTCAAGGTAATCCAGCTTGAAAATCAGGGTGAACTCCAGCCAGGCTGACCAACAATTCCTCAAGAGGCAAAAATAGCCCAAGCACACCCTGGGCAACGAACACCGTGGCCAAAGGGCTTCCAAGCAGAAAGTATCAGACCAGGGAAATGAAAACTGAAACTATTTCTTCTGCTAATCGTATCACTGAACTGAACCGAACCCCCTCTCAGCTCGGAGCCACGACGTTAAAGCAGTTAGCACAGTGGTTGACAGCTTTGCTTTCAGCCAGTCAAGTTTAAAAGTGATTTATCTTTTCTTGCTGAGAGAGCATGAAAGGCAAATGTCTTTCATTCCAAGTACCTGGAAAAAACTAATGTACGTGAAAGTGCTCACAGAGAAGAAAGAGTGAGGGGCTTCAGAGGAAGAAAATGAGGAAGTTTCTCATAAGATACAAACATACTGCTTTATGGCAATATTTCTGTTAATGTCTAGTAAGTGAAAACTCAAGATGTGGTATGGTTTTTTGGCAATCTCAACCCAACCAAAGCCTGCCCCCCCCAACAGCTTATCCTAACTGCTCCCTTCCCTGGAGGGGAGGGATGTCAGGGAAGGAGGGAGTGAGAAATCAGCCAAAGGGATGCCCAAGAAGTATGGAATCCCCAGATCCCTTTCCTCTCCTACTGCCAAGGTTCGTGTGCAACAGACACAGCTCAGACTTCTTCAGTCCCCTGCAGCCATGCAAACTAATCCTTCCAGAATGATTTTTGTTTTCCCTGGAACGTTCTAGCAACCATTCCAATCTAAAACACTTTGCCTGCTCTTTTGCTATTTAACTCTGGGGAGGGACAGGTTAGTGTTCATGGAACAAGATACGAGTCTGCAGGAGCATCCCTGAGCTCCAAGAGCCTGGGTAGTTCACTGGCAGGGTATGTATTACGGCCAGGACATGGAGAAAGCAGCATCTTTGATCAGAAATGACAGACACAGATGGGCTTTGATCAGACAGAATCAGGGGCAGGTTTACTTTTCACATAGTTTTCTGTATTAAAAAATACATCAGTGAAATCTGTTACAGGCAGGGACAGGACTACCGAGTACACGACGTCAACAGACTACTTGCTGATTTTATTTTGTGTTAAATTACTTTTGTTACTGCTAAAAAAATAATTAAAAAACCAAACAAAACAAACAAACAAACAAAAAAAAAACCCCAAAAAAAGAAACAGAAGTCAAGGCTGTTGATTTTCATCTCTTGCAATTTTAGTGACAAGATCAAATATCAGACCCCTGTTACAGAAGATGGGTAACTGACCGGAGCTGCAGCAAAACCATACAATTCTCTTCTTTAAAAATAGTTTGGGTTTCCAATGAGTATGTGACCACTGTGTGACCACATCTATAGCTTGAGAAAAGGGGAGCTACAGACAGTATCTGATAATGTCCTGTCCTCCAAACACAACGTGGGAGCTTTTCTCTTCCAAAAGATGCAGTAACAGCCAAGCCTTAAAAAGATCTCTTGATTTCCAACACTATGACTACATCTCTTTGGGTGGGGTGGGAAAAAACCACACATGGTCATTTTCTACCACAATTCAGTTGTCAGAAGTAATACTGCATCCTTTGCACAACGCTGCACGCGTTGCAAAGGTGGAAAGAGAAAGAGTGAGTGTATCTTCCATTTGAAATGACAAGGCCCTTCAGATTTGCCTTATAGAATAACCAAAACCACTGGAGTAGGGAAAGAGGAGAAAGGAAAGCTGCCTTAAGGGAAAAACAATTTCCGCGCACCACAGTATTTGCTAGATTATATCAACAGACTGCAGAGCTACTGGGCTAGGGAAGGGATTTCTGCACATACCCCAGGACAGTCACTCTCCTGTACATACCCCAGAAATGTTCATCCCGTAACATGGTCGCTCTGAAGTTGGACCTACAGCATCTCTTCCACATCGAAGACCAAACAGAGCTAAGAGCTGGAATCGGCCTGGACCGAGAGCTAGATTCTGGCATCGTGTGACCCATTTAACAGCAGCCAGACAGTTGTCCATTTAGACAGCCAGTGGCTTCTGCCTTCCTACCACTTGATCCCAGTTTCCAAACAAAAACAACTATAAAAGCATGTGTAGGTGTATTTATAACGGCAGGTGTCTGCCTGAGCACCACCACTTCCTCTCCTGGCCTCGTGAAGAGCTCTAGGAGCTCCATGCTTCTTTGGCAGCAAGGACTGCCAGCCACCGGGCTGAGAAGTCACATGAGCCAAAGTCTAGCTCTCCATGCCCAACACTGTTATGGTAGGTTTCACACAACCATTTTCCTTTAAAATATCTCATAAGTGTTTTGAATCCTGAACAGATAAAGGATTTCTGCACCACTCAAATAGGTCAGTTCATCTGGAATTTGTTCAGAGGATTTAGCGGTGCCACAGGACGTTGGTTTTTTGCAGCTTACACAGCTTGCTTCCTTCCAGTTTTAGTTTGTACATCCACTGTGATTCAAAATATGCCTGTAGGTGACATTATCTTGGCTTTTTTTGACACACGTTTTCCAAAGGCTGGACGTATTCACAGTTTCGTGCTTCTGATGTGTAGTCAAAGGAAAATATCCCACCTTGGTTAGTCTGATAACTCAATATCAGAGTCCTCTGATTTGACTTTGGCAAGTTCTTCATGTACCTCCCTCACCATAAGAATACGTGTTAACATGATGTCCAAGGTTCCTGGGTCTATTGGCAATGTGGAATACCACATGGGACTATTGGGTACACAGGAGCGCTCAGGTTGAAGGTAAAATACATCACTTCTCTGCTTCACACTTTCAGAACTGTCAACATAAAGAAAGCAGGAGCACATTATCGAAAGGCAGCATCAACAGTCCTACTCACAAAAATGTGAAGGAGAGACAGCAGAGAAATTGAAAGTTACACTGAGATGATGACGCTAATCTGAACAGCCTAATTAAAATCTCCTTGTTAGTGACTTGGCTTCCCCCCTTCTACATAAGGAACAGTTAACTTGTTTCCAGGTCACTTAGCATTAGAAGCAAAGAAAATTATAGAGACACCTTTACAGATGTGGTTCTTCAATGACAGTATCATCCAATTAATGGTACTAGCATCTTGATAGATGCATTTGACAGTCAATCTCTGAATGAAAGGGGCTTTAGTTTTCCAGAACTGCTGTGTGATTCTGCACAGGGAACGTTCAAGAGCTAGTAAAACTAAATCCTAGCTGGCCTGCCCATGGTGAGGAATGGCCCATCTGCTTGAAAGACTGGCTCTGACGCAGCTTTCAGGCTCTGGTAGGAAGACACAAAACCCTCTAGAGCAAGGACCCCTCCCTGCCTGGCTTTGGAATATTCACATTAAAACAGCAAAGTAAATTTTTACTGCTGCTTGCACCACTGCAGGGGCTCAGCTGTAATATATGAGGAAGAGCACGATAATGTTTTCCCTGTCCAAGGACAGCTACAGGTTTCTAATGATATGCAAGTGAAGCCAAGGGAGGTAAGAAGAGGGAGACAAAGAGTCAGGACAGCTGCTATGCACATCTTTCCTAAGTAATGGGACTATCTGTAGTAAACTCAGTAGGTGCATTTTTGATGGTGATTTATTTGAATTGTAGCTGACACTAATGAGATGCTGTTTCATTTTTCATGTGTATTTTCTTTGAAAAGAGAAGAACATCATATTCCACCTGCTCAATGATCTATTGGAAGTTTATATAGAAGCAGGCAACTCCTATTTATGTCCTTGCTATATAGTCTTCTTTCTAACTTCTAAATCTCACATTTCAGCAGGTAAAAGCTATCAATCAGCAGTTTTCCCTAATTCACACTTTTCCTACCCTCTTTCACATGATGGCAGGATATCAGTTATCATCTTCTCAAAAGAAGGATCCTGTACAGGAATTAAAAGATATAAGAATGCCATGGTCACTGTAGTAATGCCCTCCATTTACATTTATACCCAGTGGATGTGTAAAGAGGCATTTAAAGAACACATCCCTCTCTAATTCTGCTCTTGACTCAACACTAGTAACACGCACTGCTGAGTCTAACAGCAGGGCTGATGCTGGAAGTGCTATCACCATGATTCCATTCACACTGAGAGACCAGGAACTGCAGAGAGGAACCCACAGCACAGACACAAAAGTTCTGAGTGGGATCTTTGCCCAAATGCCTGTTCTAATCCATACACAGATCAAAACTCAGGTGCTGTCACTTACCATTTTGATAAGTAAAATTCATAAAGTCGGACTGGACATCGCAGGGGATTATCCGTATTTTCAGCCATTTCCACTGCTGCTGGAATCTCCTCATCTTCACTGCGTTTCCTTTTGCCTACAGATAACTTATCTGGATACACAAAAAGGGCATCACAGAAGTTCAGTGAAAAACAGCACCTTAAAGAACAGACAACGCAAATATAATTGCCAAAATAGAGGTGATCAGAGAGCACTCACCTGATTCTACCTCTTGTTTTTGAAAGGGTGGGAAAAAACGTAAATATGTCATCTTAGTATTATACTTCAGAGTTCGGGTGCGTCTCATAACATGGGCAAAGGACAGTTTCAGGTGCTCACTGACATTCTTTAACTGGAAGTATTTGGTGTTGAAGAACAGAAGCGTGTTCAGTAAAACAATAGGGGAATATGCACCCAGCTGTTTACATTCCCACAAGTGTTCCTCTTCAATTCTTGAGAACATATAACCTAGAAACAGTGGGCAAAGAAAAAAGAAGAGTGTTATTTATGCAGTTTTAGGCTGTCCCTACATTCAGTTACAAATGAACAGCTTTTACAGGCTGTGTCTAACCTAGAAGACTTTCAGACTTTTTCTCAAAGCAATGGAAACATCATACATGAGCAGGGTGGGAAGGCAGAAATGAGTGCAATTGAAGAGGCAGATTTTGCCAGAGATGCATGTAAGTCCTCTTTCAGCTAATCTTCTACCTTAATGAACTGCAAATTCAGGCCTATCATAAACAAGTGTAATGCCAATAAACCCAAGAACACTGCATGCACAAACACAAGAAGGAGCATGGAGAACCAAGTTGTGAACAGCATGATCTTCCAATACCTGAAGAATGGAGATAAGGCTATAAAGGAAGATTGCAGACACCAGCAGAATCTCACTAAGTTCTACTTTCACTGTATTCAACCAGAGTCAGCCAACTGCAAAAATGTATAATTCCTAAGATGTGGAGCATGAGTTTAAATTGCACCATCTCTACAAACAAATAGCCCATTGTGACTATTGTAAGTCAGTTAGGGAAAGGACATACAGGGGGTTATAAAACATCTGTAGTGAAAAAACCCAGGCCCCAGCACTGTACGCAGCACTCTATGAGTAACTGGATTATTTCTGTACTAAAGAAAAAGTTCATTTTCTAAATGGATACATGTATGGAATTGCCAACATCACTCAGGTTTCACTGGTACTCTAAAAAAAAGATCTTACATACTAATACAGCTGGTATCCAACTTGATAAACTGCATGGACCATAAAACTTGAGGGGAGAGAAGAACTAGCATGTTGACTACCAGAATGGAAAGCTTTTCTTTCAATGGAGTTGAGAGACTGATCAAAGACAGAGATACATTTAAGTGTAATCCATGACTGGTAGAGACAGACATGAAATCCACGATCCTAGTCTACCACAAACAAGTACATGGTGGACAAAGAGGAGACTAGAGTGAATGCTGCTTCATGGCACTGAGAAAATATTAGTTTATCATATGGCTTTGTCATGCAGCTACACAAAACAAAATAATTGTCCTACCATTTGGAAGAATTGTAGGTTCCCAGATTTTCAAAAGTTTTGTAAGTTCAATCATAAACCTGGAATAGGGCTCGGTAAAAATGTTATCTATTCTACCATTCTCAAACAGGTACTACAAGAGAAAAAAAGGAAGACATACAGTTTGTGATCATATATAACATTGCAGAGAAGATACAGGACATCAGAGTCTTTTCCTTTCTTATGTCTCAGCGTCTCATGGTCCAAAAATCTTTGCTGAAGTCTTCAGTGAGATATCAACTCAACCTTTCTGCAGGGACAGGGACCTCCCCAGTATGAAATGAGAGATCTAAGCAAGAAGCATTGTTAATATTCCAAGCTCTAGAGCTCTTTCCTGAAAATTCATCACCCTCTGTTAAACACTCTTGAAAAAAGTCTGTCTAGAAAACCCAGGAAAGTTACTGAGTATTTATGCGTTGAAAAGAGCTTCACGTGCTACCACCTCCTGACAACAGACTCAGGCCCAGCTCTAGGCTGCTGAAAGAGCACAACTCACAGTGTCAAGACAAAAGTCTTGATACTTTTGTCCCTTAAACTCTTGTCAAGCAGCACTTAAAAGAAGTTTTCTACAAGTCAAGAGTTTGTATCAATAAATACATCAAAACTGGAACACAAAAGCTGCTGATCCTCCCAGACCTTGTTAATGCCTAGTCAAATGATAGGTTTTACAGCAGAAGTAGCTTTTGAGTTCTCATTTCCAAATGAGTGTTCAAGGAAAGGAACAAGCAGGCTATTCTAAAAACAAAAAAAAAGCCACTAACAGAAAATCACTGAATATTTAGTTTTAAACAGAGTTAAACTAGGTTTGTCCTGCAACTGTTTCAAGGCAGGTAGTAAGGACTTAGCTGATGACTTTCAGCATTCATTAATTTCAGTGCACTTATTCCCATTGTATTTTTAATTTATTTTGCCAACATAGCAGGTACCCATCTGGCCACTGAAGGAGCTCAAGTCTTTGCTGAGTAACCTCTTCCTTGCATGTTAAAGAGCAACTCTTTGAGATCTAACATTCCATCATAAAGCAAGTATTTCTGAGGAGCAAATCCTTCCTATACAGGAGAAACAATCAAAAAGGTACCAAGCCTAAAGAGTTGTGCCTAGGTAGAAACACCTTGCCCTCCATGCCATGTTCCTCCCAAGTATAGAAGAAGCCTGCTCATTTTGATCATAAAAAGGTCCAGACAAGTTAGTCCAATGTGGGATTAAGACAAGAGTAAAGCACAAAAAAGATACACTTTTGCCCCTTCTACAAAAAACAAGCAGCTACATGGGACTATGAATATACAGCATAAATAACCAGGGCAAGTTCTGTACGTTTCCAGCAATACCCTAATTGTTTGAGTTACCTGCTGAATTCCAAGGCACAAGTATAAGATGCTGTCAGGATCATATTTTTCTCCATTTGGTCTCCGCACCTCCTGAATAAACTGGCACAAGCCAAAACTCAGCTCAGCAAAAGTGCATGAGAGAATGTCCTCCTTGAGCTTCACAGGGCGAACTGTGGCCAAGAAAGTTGTTAGAAAAATCAATTTAATTCAACAGGTTAAATCTTCACATATTCCTTATTATTTCTTGTAGGCAGAACTATTAAACCTTCTATCTTGTACCTTGTATGAGTAAACTTGTGGACTAATTCCTATCTGTTGGTTAACAATTTAATGAGGATTTGGCCAATAAAGGCCAAACCACCTGCATGTGCAGCACTGCAAGTGAGTAACAAGGCTGAAGGTATTTAAAGCTGGAGTTAGGTAGTGTGCTGAACCCAAAGATGCAGCGTGGCAATGACTGCATGCACTTGAGGCTGGCAGCCAAGGGTTAATAAATAGGTTTCACCTCCATAGCTGGACTCAGGGGTATCCTGACTGGGAGCAAGATCTTGAGTATTTCCTAAGAGCTGTGGACATGAGTTAAGTGCAGGGAAACGGAATGAAGAATTTAATGGGACACGTGTAGGATTTGGCAAGAGAAGCAGAGCAACCAGGGAACTGATCAAAGGATCTGCAAGGAAATGACCANGTTGGTTAACAATTTAATGAGGATTTGGCCAATAAAGGCCAAACCACCTGCATGTGCAGCACTGTAAGTGAGTAACAAGGCTGCAGGTATTTAAAGCTGGTTTGGGCACTCCACAACTTGCAGAAGTGGGACTAACAAGGGCACCTTTCTGGGAGGGGCTGTGATGGACAGAGTTTCCTGGAACTGACTAATTATTTCCTTCCTTAGCCACAAGAAGGAAACACAGTAACTCATGTGATTACTTTTCTTCTGGGAGACAAAACCCAGCTGTTCTCATGTAATGCCAACACAAATTCCATGTAAGAGGAAAAAGCAGATCTCGTTCTAACTAGAATCTTTCCCTTTGGGATCTTTCTTATATAAGCCCTGCCATAGTCAGTCCTTCACATTGCAGAAGTATTTAATATGGTGTGCTCTCTTCCCCACCATCCTCAAGAAGCTCAATTATATTCCTCACTGAAATTCTCTAAGTCTCAAAATTTGCCCACAAAACTCTCAGGGCAAACACGTAAGACAGATCTGAGATGGGAAATACAGGAGCTGGACACTGCCAAGTCCCAGGACTGCCAGTTTGTGTAAGGAAAAAGAAAGTAATGCATAATTAGAAAGAACAAACAAAGTGACATTTATATTGCCATTATCACCTATCACCCTCCTGAGACGCAAGGAACAAGTTGTGCCTTTTAAAGTTAGTTTCAGCCAGGTTGCAGCACAGACTAGGTGAACTTTAAAATATTTCTTTCCAGTTGTGAAGCCCAGAAACAAGCTGTGAAGTTTTTCATGTTGCAGCACGCAATTTTCTTACAGCAAACTGTTCTGCTGACAAACAAATGCTTTGTGAATGTGTTAGCTACAGAGGAAAAAGAGCCAAGCTGGTGCTGCCAACTCAGAATTATGGCCTGATAATAACTGACTAAAGCTCTACAGCTGCCTACAGGAGCCCTTCTACAACTGAAGAATTACTACATTCAAATGAACACGAAATGGAGGTTAAAAGAGTAACATTTCCAATACTGAGATTTTAGAGCCTGTTACAATAGATAACAGATCAATTAAGAATGTAATAGTCACGTTTTTTAAATGCATGAGAAGACATAAGACAGTATTCCACAAAATCTTTCCTCCACCCACGGATACTTCAAAGCTCAGTAATACCTAATCCTAATTGTTATTTGAGCAACATTCCATGCCAAGTACTCTTCAGCTAAGTACTTGTTTCCACAGAGAGCGAATTTACCTGAAAACTTCAGGTCCCCTTGCTCCTCCTGTGCATTTTTCCATTGGACCCAGTTTTTCCAGGCATTTACCCCATACATATACTTTAGGGTCATCCCAGAAACAGAGCATCCTGCGTAGGAGCCCTGCATCAGATTCCGGGGCTCTACAGAAACAACAGACTTCTTCCGACCCTACAGGCAAAGACCAGAACAAATCAACATTTAGTAAGCACTTTGTCTATGGATGCTTAACTTGATCTCATATCAAAAGGCTGTTATGCTGACAGGGTAACAAAATCCTACTCTCATGAATGGATTCTCACAGAATATGAATGGGTATGTGTGCATTTTCACCATCTGGACAAATATTAACCACGTTTGACAGAAAAGGTGCAATAAATACAATTCTCACCATGATAAATATGCAGAGAAATCTATTCTGCTCTAGCTACACAAGCAAAAATTGAGTCTTTCCTGTAGGTTATGACTGTCCTTAAAAGGCATCACTTTTGGCATTTTTTGAAATATATAAAAAATACCCTGCATTAAAATGAGCACTTATTCTACCTAGCTGTGGGGAGGGAGAAAATCTTATATAGCAGGACAAGAGAAAATATACAGCGTAGTTAAATTGAATTCTCATTGTCACCCTGGAGCAGTATTTATTTACTTCTGAGAATAAGCATGCACATGATGGTATTACTTCAAATGAAAGGGACTTGTGCTCCAGAAGTACTTTCTTACCCGTCTTTTCGGCTGTGGGAAACCATCTCTATGTCTCCGTCTTGCTCGTGAACGTGAATGCAAACCCAGTCCTTTACTGAGAGGGTCAAATGAGTCTGAAGTCAAATCAACACCATTAAGAGTTTAATTGCATGATTTAACAGCCCAGTAGAAGTATCACTTAGATACTATGGAGTACTTTACAGCTGACAATCACACCTGTATGTTCAAATAGTGATTTACCTTTGAACAGCTACAGAATCCATGTACTGTCTGTATAAATAAAGTAAATTCACAGAAGAGGGAAAAGGTCTCCTCAGTGGGTGTACCCATTCAGGCAACCATTCTTATGCAGCACTCAGATTATATTTAACCTGACAGAGGGGAGACTGAGATGAGCTCTTAGGCAGAAGCAATTCCCTGTGAGGGTGCTGAGGTACTGGCAGAGGGCACGCAGAGAAGCTGTGGCTGCTCCATCCCTTGCAGTATTCAAGGCCAGGTTGGACACAGGGGCTTGGAGCAAGCTGCTCTAGTGGAAGGTGTCCCTGCCTGTGGCAGGCAGTTGGAATTGGGTAAGCTTTAAGGTCCCTTCCAACCAAACCATTCTAGGATTGTATCTAGGGACACAGAAGGGATAAATTCAAAGAAGTCAAGCAAGGTTACCTGCTTCTCCTGTTAGAGGTTCTGTAGAACACTATCTTTAAAGACATCAGTAGTATTTTAACTCCAATAATTTTTAGCAGGGCTGATATATTACTGCAGTTTTAAATATCCAGTTTTACTACATGAAAACCAAGCAGGCTGCTGATACAATGCTTACTCAGAAAATTTGTGTACTTTTACACAACAATGCATTTGTATTCACATTATACCGACCTGATGGAAAATCAGCCTCCAGGTCCTGTTCCACATCACCTTTGGAGAACTGCTTCAGTTCTGGATCTGGTTCTGGCAGGGCATTTGATCGTAAGGCATAGTGATTTAATTCATCCTCCCAGCTGTGTGGAGTGGACACTGCTTCTGATTCTAGATCTCCACTGTAAGTGCTACCTTGGTCTGTAATGACAATGATCAGATATACCATGGGTAAGGGCAGACAGAAAGAGGAGTTTGTAAGAAAAGATACTGCAGGATCAAAATCCATTTACAAAAAAAAAAAAATCTAACTGACCTTTCTCAAATAACTTGGGGTCCAGGAAGAGCTCATGCTCCGATGTCTGAGATCCTTTAGAAAAAGAAGAAAATCTGTATCTACAAATGACTGACAGCTTACACAACTAATACAAAATAATTTGAATGCCAAAAATCTATGTATTAGGTCATAACACTAACACACGGGATGTGTCTTCTTCTCCACTGCAGTTCTCCTAACAGCTTTCTACCTTGGTCATGGTGTTGTGGGAGAAACAGGAAAGCAGAACTAACCCATACTTGCTTTTCCAAACGTTTCCATCCCTCCATGTTTGTTATTTGAGTCATTTTAGACAAGATATTTATTTCTTTTCAGCTTGTTCCACATTTATTAAATGGGATAACCACTGTCCAACACAGTCTAACCTGCATCACCCTCTAAGTATCCACCATAAGAAGCCTGATAGGAAAATATTCTTGTAATGCAGATGCTTTGTCTTCTTGATTTTGACTCCTCCTAATGCACAATGATGATACCTCTAGCAACCTGTTACTGTCAACAAAAGTATCACTACTGAATATTGACCGATAAACCTTTGTGAAATTACAAAAGCTTCAGGAAGGTGCAACTATATCCAGCACCTTTTAAAAACACCACATACCACCATGAGAGTGTGTTTTTTCTTTCTCCTCATCTTCTGCAATCATTTCTGCCATTTGAAGGAGGTCAGCTTCAAAGGGGTTTGTGGGAATCTTTTCCTTTATATCCTGAATAGTTTCAATGATCTTATCAGCATTATCCAGGGTAGTAGGGAAGAGCATGGGAACTGGTACCTACAGAACACGTGGAAAATATTAGATTGATAGATTAGACTGATTAGATAGCATGTTTGGGGGTGAAGGAAACAGCAAATACACAAGGAAGGTTCCTCTCATTTAATCTTATGCATATTTTAAGACTACTGGATTTAACTTTAAAATCATTCCAGACTGGACAATTTGTTTCATTTCTGTAATAACCCTACAAACTGGTAGTTTTGTATAATGATGATCAACCAACCACGATGTGATAAGGGAAGAAAATGGTTCCAAGGACTTCAAATACCACTTGCATAACTAGACTCAAAACCCCAATGACACTGCCCTGTGCCCTGTTCAGGAACAAGACTGTAACAACTTCTCTAGTGAACTGAAGTACAACTTACAGGTACTGGCATCCCAAGTGGAACTGGTGTGTACTGAGTGTAGAGGTGAACGGGCACTGGCACAAACACTGGCACAGGAACAGGTACCACAATGATCTGGGGTTGAATGACTTTTTCTTCTTCTGTTTTACCAAAAATAGAACAAAACAAAAATTGCTTAAATATATGACCACCAGATACACTCCAGAGTGTGCGTAAGACTCATCACACATGAAGTTTCATGGATTTCAATGAATAGGAAATGTCTTGTAACTCCTACTTGGAAAATACCATACAACAAACTGAAAACTATTTAAGGTTTTAAAATACAGTTTTAAATACTCTCTCTCTGTTACACACATCAAGCATTGCTCTCTCAACTGCAATACAGACTTCTAAAGAACAGGTAGAAGATTAGATACATACCTGTCTGGCATTCTTTGTTTTGTGTGTGGGGTTTGCATGAGGTGGCCTTAGTCTGTGTGATTGGCTTGCACAACAATGCTTTGTTTTTGAGAAGCCGAGGGGGTTGTGATGATGGCAGCTTTAGGGCATCTGTCTGAGTACTGGCCTGTTTGGAAAAAGACATGAGGACAGAGTCAACATTGGTTTGATGGATATCGTAAGATTTGTATTTGCTCTCTACTATGGGAGATGGAGCAATCTAAAACTCCCCTTGGTGACAAAAATGATCATTTCAAACCACAGCAAACCCAGCTTGCTAATGATGTATTTCAAGCCCCAGCAGCCTATGCTGGTCCCTCTCCTCCTATGCTATTCCTCTTGACATCACATCCCATTTCTGGGCACTGAAGGCGGCCTTGAGTACAGAAGCCACACATGAATTGCTTCAGAACTGCAGGCATCTCAAGAACTACCATTTGACAAACTTTGTCTTAAAGCTTCTAACCAGGCTGTCAGTAGACACAGAAAGACTTCTATACCGTACAGGTTCTAGCCATTGTTTCAAAAGCACACCTGCAAGCTGAATGCCTTTTAAATTCCAATCACAACCAGGAAAAGCAGTTACAAAATGTCAGTGCAGAATTCTTGGATACTTTACTTGTTATTGATACAATCTGGGCGAAAGTGAGAAAAAGAGGCTCTCGTGAAACTTACATCTCCTATTATTTTTGCTGTCACAGTAGGGACTGCACCTGTGAAGGAAAAAAAACCATACAATAGCCTGTGTACATCAAGGACCATAACCCATACTCTGCCAAGGTCAAGAAAAAGAACTCCCACTAAACCTCATTCCCTGGTGTATGTACATAAATGTAAGTCGTTATTTAGATAAGGAAAGACTAAACTTTAACTGCCTGCACTGACATGAAGCAGAATGAAGAAGTGGCTCTTGTCCTCAGCTGGAAAAGATCCCTGAGCAAATACCAGTGTTCAAGAGTAGAGTTTTAAAAATACAGGTATGTGCAGCAGTCTTACCCTGTAAAACATTGTTGGAGTTAACTGTAGGCTGGGCAGCAGGGGTGCTTGCAAGGGACACCACATGTGCTATGACAGGAGTTGAGTCCTTTCTCAAAGAAGGAGGGCCTGATGAGGAAGCTGGTGCCATAGAAAGGTTTGCTGGACAGAATAAGCATAAAAAAACTAAAATGAGCAATAATTCATAAAAGAGCATTTCTGAAACAACACCCACCCTCCAGATTTATCTCCAAATGAAAAAGCCTGCTTCATGAGAAGGGAATGTAGGTGCCAAACTGCAGTGTTTCAGTGTAAATAGGAGCTGGTTCCACAAGCAAACTTCAGCTGTTCTTCAGTCACTGGAACATTTCAGAAGTTTGCCATAGGATGAAAGTGGCTTTCTAATATTATTCTCTAATAATATTTCTAATATTATTAGAACTCTCTTTCTAATATTATGTGTATTAGAGGAGCACTCAGGAAATAAGAGGTCTGGATGCCTCACTGTGCTTGGTACAGAACATAAGTAGTACAGGAGACAGCTGAGATCCTGACAAATAATGAATGAGGTGAATTTTATGAGCCTCTCACAAGAATTCTTAGGTTCTTTTCATTTGAAAGCACCGTTCATTAACACATCACCACATTTCATCCAACATTACTGTTCCGAGGCACTCCATCACCCTGGAAGTCCCCAGGACAGAGAGACGCCTGGAGACATGTTTTGCACTCGCCTCAGCTGAGGCTGCAGGCCCACTTCTGCAGAAGCAGGCATCTTGCTCTCCTTAGTAACAGACAAATGTACTGACAAGATCAGGAATGTCACATTGGAAGTATAAAGTTACTTATATATTAGGTAGTTTGGAAGTATAATGTTACTTATATATTTTAGTCTTATTCACGGAAAACTGCTCCCACTAACGTAAGCAGCTGATATGCACAAAGCTGAGGAGCTGAATGTAGCCTGGTACACACTATAAACTTTCAGTTAATATTCTTTATTGCTTGTTGGGTACCTTACTGTTGCAGTCACCATCACTCAGTGGGAGATTATGCCCCTCTTTAGGATCAGTGCTATATCTGCCCTTTGTTTCGCTTCCTCTTCCTGTCTTTATGGGCCTTTCTTCCCTTTGCTTTTCATTCCCTACAGAAACTCACAGTTCCTATTCTTGGGGGCTTCATTCTCATTCCAACTGCTAAAATAATGAGCAAGGAAACAGCTACTGCACACATTAATCTTGGCACTGGTACTTCAAGAATCAACACTTACTGACACAGAAGCGGTAACTCCTCCTATGCCTACAGACTACACAGAACCAGCTATTTGAAGTGCATAGATGGAAATCTGTATTTACAACTATTAAGTCTACCAATTTCACCACTTGATTTTTTTTTTTGTTGACTGAACATCAACATTCTACCATATCTGGCTATGTGGTCTCAAGTACAGGAGACAAGTAGGTATTTAACAATACCTAAAGCAAGTGCTTTTGTTTCTTCTCAACCCCCCAGTAAAAGATACATCTTAAAAAGTTCACTGAATCTAGTTTCCAAATACATTTCCGTATCACTATCATGCACACCAAAAGACAATAGTATCCTCAGCTTGTTTTACCTGTGTTGTTTGGGGGTGGAGGGTCTGAAGCAATTTGCTGCTTACAGAACAACAGAATACAAAGCAGATTGCAAAAATGCTTGATTTCCCCATGCCATTTCATGGACTCACTGAGTTTACCTTGTCTCTTACAACCATCACACTTTGCCATCTATGGAAAAAGTGAGGGAGAAGTTAAACACACTTGTGAATAGCAACAAAGTGTATAAAACCCCCTTTGCACCCTGCTCAGCAAATACAGCGTGAAGAAATACGGCAGGGTACATCATTTTTGCAGGGTAACATACAGCACTGTAACATTCAGTATCTATCTTCCCACAAACTGTATTAGGTTTTCTCTACATAGAAAACTAGTCCTCAACAGTTTAGAAGGATTTACTCATCTCTTACATACATACAACGTACTCCCGGGGACACAGAATTCAACTACAAGTAGTTCCCATAATTCCTGATGTACAAATGTTCTTTTGCTGACACATTTCTATTCTAGAGGTTGCTATGTGAGAATATTGCTTACCTGGTAAAACAAAACTGTGAATTTAGACATGCACTCCTCAGAGCAAAATTCCTCCTTTTTCCCCGCAAAGTGATTCTGGACCAGTTTAGGGGAAGCCTGTAAACAGTAACTGCACATTTTACAGTGGTTTCCCCAGCGCTTAGCCAAGTCATGTTTATAGAGCAGTTTACAACCTGGAAGAAGAGAAAATAGCAAAAAAACCAAGAACCATCCTTTAGTATCAAAATGACATTTGCTCAGCAACTCTAGTTCTTGTGTTATGTCTGTAATAATGCTGAAAGATTAAAACATATACTGTGGACAAAGTTTTGTGTTTCTAAAAGTAAAACATTCCCAGTTTTCTAACCCAAAGAAATTAGTTTTCTCTTATCATCAGTAATTTTAAGACAAAACACTTCTGACTTGTGTTAGACACACTGCTGCCTTTCCTTACCTTCACTACAGAACGTTTTGTCTATGCCTGAGAATCGCACTGTCTCCTTGATAATCTTCTCAATTTTGCAGTATTCACACATTGCCATTACACTGCTCTTCTTCTTATATTCATCACAGCAGGTCTTCCCACAGAACTGGAACATTTTACCCTGCACCACAGCCAGAATGTTTTGAGTTTAATGTTTCACATTTCAAATCACACATTTTAATGGTTAATAAAAGCTCAGAAGCATAATCATGCCCTTCGAAATCAACAATGGACAGCAAATAAGCCTCCTCATTTAGCTTTATAACAAATACAGCACAATTTTCTGCAGAAAGCCTTCAACAATGTGCTCTGTCCTTGCATTAAAAGGATCATCTCTGGGACCAAGAATCAAGAATGTGCTTGCGTAGGCAGGCAACCATAGGGTTTGGGGATTTTTTTCAGAGTTCTTCCTGTTTTTAAGATCAAAGAGCTAGTATCAGTATTAATTTTAATAATCACTAAATGATACCAAGATCAGTTCCAAATTCCTTCATAGCAGGTCACACTAAGCGACAGAGCAGTACTGGCAGGCCACTGCATATACAGTTTCTTGGGTTTCTGTTAAGAAATATGAGCTTGAGTAGCCCTAATTTTCATTACCTTGTAGTCAAGCAGTTCTGGTTTGGTTGTAAACAATCTGTTACACTGCTGACACCTGAGTTTTACAACAGGGCGGGCAAAAGTGGCTTGCTGGGACTGGGCAGCCAGCCTCTGTAGACCAGCTGCAGCTGAACTGCTCATGGAGCTGGGGGACACAGTTGAGGTGGTTCCACCTGCAGATACCATCGCCCCCGAGGGAATGCTTACAATGACTTGACCTTGTGACAGAGGTACCACCGAGGAGTTTGTTCCTGCAGGCTTGTTGAACAGATTCTGCAGGAAAGCACATTGAGGAAATGTCATTTTCCTCAATGTCACATTGAGGAAAAGCTCATTCTACAACATTACAGATTTCACCCAACATCCCAGATATTTCCACCATCAATTCATTAGCCTGTTAATTCAGCTAAGAAGAAATCCTAAGTGTCATACCTGAAAAGCTGCTACACAACTGTAGCTGCAAAAATTGCGTATGCTTCCATCAGACATAGCCAAGTGATACTGAGGGTGTGATGAGTTTTTACAGCTGTTGCACTGAACTTGAACACCTGGGGATGAAACAGAGAAGAGAAAGCGATTGATGCAACATCAGGTTATATTGCAGATAATTTTGCACTGTGCATACAAGAACAGAGAATCTGAATGACAAGCCAAGGTACGTACAGAAGCTCAAGATGAAGTTTCTACAGAAGCAGACACTGCAGCTGCAGTGCCTGTTGCTTGCCAGATCCTTTAATTAATCTCCCAGTATCCCTAGGATGTCAGTAAGCATTTTTCCATTTTACAAGAAAAACAGCTGAGAATATGTTTGCCTAGCTCAATGCAACATTAGGCAGAGGTAGCTAAGCTGATCACCCTGGAGAACAAGGAGCTGAACAGTCACAGCAGGGATATACGTTCACAGGAGTGGATTTGTCTAGCTGGGAAACATACCAGCTGCACTTGCAAGAGAAGAAAATAGATTAAGGTTTATTGTCATGTTTAAACTCTCTAAAAACAAAGCTGAAATGGCTGTACCATCACTGTTAGGTTTATCTGTAGTCAAAAGCCCTTAAGATCCCATCTCAGCACCTCCCTTTAAAAAACAAAACACTTCCCACCCTCCTAGAAAAGACTATCAGCCTTAACTTCCAACACAAATTAGTTTAGGCATGAGCTATGTGAAATCATGCTTCTAAAGAAGCGAAAGGATAAACTTACCTGCAGAGGTAACCATTTTTACTCTATATGCTGACAAGCAGTTAACAGAGCAAAACAGTTCAGTTTTTCCCAAGTTATTTGCGCTCTCGATCATCTCGACTGACGATCTCAAAGCCTTACACAGCGTGCAAGGTGTGATTTTAGCTGACTTCTGTGGAAAGACAAAAATTGGTCATTCTTTTGGAACTTAAGTGTCTTTATTAACCTGGAAATAAATCACTGGCATAAATATAATAATTATCAACTAATTATTACTTTTCCTTTCCATTTAATTCAAATGCTACGATTTAGTAGAGAATGTTCAAACAGGGAGCACCTCAAAGGCTGAGAGAAGTCACAGTGGACTGCTGCTGAGTGGGCCCAGTGTGTCTTCTCACACCAGAATACTCTGGTAGTCGGTTCAGTGGTAAGGGAAACAGTGCAACATGTCTGGGCAAAGATTAAGCAGTGAATGGCAAAAGGAGTTATTTTAGACCTAGACAGTAACCAAAATGATCAACTAATAAATTGAGTGTTTCCTGGAACACTCAAAATCTAATCAGAGACATACTTTTAGTGTTCTAACAATATATACCTGCTTGTACGCTGTCACACATGTTGAACTGCAGAACTTCTTTGACTGTCCCTCTATCTGAAGCACGTGACATTGGCCAGAGCCACTGTAGCAGTATCCTCCACAATTCTCACAGCAGTTCATAGTCAAGTTGTTAGCTGAGCGGAACTTGGAGAAGCAGGCATCACTGCAGAGCTTGTGTACAACGTTCTGGTAATTCACTTCATGTCTAATCTGGAAGGAAAGAAAGAATATATAACAAGGATAGAGAGAATATGTGCATTCACCTCTGAGATAACCAGTTGTCCTGGTCTAAAGGAAATTAAAATGAAAAAGAAGTCTGCAATTACCACTGCATTCTTCTGGCACATGCTGCACTTGCTTGAAATGCTGTTAGTGTGAATAGTAACAACAGGTTTCCTTTTCAGTTCATATGTAGAAAGACAAGACTGGCTGCAGAAATCCTTACTGAAGTTTGTATTGTCAAACTGGGCAGTGATTACATCCTTTGGATTTAGAATGTCTCTATGGATAAAAACAGATAAAGAATTGACGCTGGCTTCATGCCAACTTGCTGTCCTTTCCTTTTCTGCAGACTAAACATTCTCTAGAAGAGGGGGGATTTATTTAATTTAAAGCTTTTCTTTTTGCTGAGCTAAGTACCTGACTTCATTTTTCTTTGCCTATTAGGAAAATGGCTAAGAAGTACAATTCTCAAGTAGGTATTCTGTGAACCACTTTGCACCTAGTCTTAGGAGTGGCCTATAAATACATCAAGTGGTGGCATTTCATCTTTTCAAAAGAAACTGGGAAAAGGGAACTGTTTTTACAGTCTCTACTTTTACTACAGACTACAGTCTGCAGGAGGGGCAGAATAACTCCCTTTACCAATGAAAATACCAATCATAATGGGGTAGAGACTAAAAAACTCACACTTTCTAACCACCAGGTAGTTGAGTCCAAAACAGTCTGACTCATGTTGCAACTTTCCATCTCTTATCTCCCATCTACCGTTTTGTTTGTTGCCAGATCTAACAAACTGAACTTTCTCCTTATTTTTCTCTGGTTTGAAACAAGTCACTGGCAGAGAAGTTTCAAATTACTACTACAACAAATTAAATCCTCCTCCTACTTTGAGCAGCTTGAGCAGGTTTTCTTGGTAGAAGCTGGTGGGCGAGAAGCTGGAACAGTGTATCCAGTGAGGCACAGTGTGGAGCAGAAGAGCTGGGTAGAGCCTTTCCTCTGGTATGCGGTTTGCCCCTTCTGCAGGACTTTTTTACAGCCAGAACAGGAAACCCGAACAGCTGTGCTTGGAACTGAAGGAAGCATTTTACTCATGCCAGAGGATGCCACAGCAGGCTGGAAACCTGATGACAGCTGTGGAGCTAAAAGGAGAAAAAACATGCAGAGAAAACATAGAGAAACTGTTAGAGATGGATTAAAACACAACTCACTTGTGTGCAGGGGGCAAGCACAGAGCTTGTGACTTCATGTGGGTTGTCAGGGTCTAAAGGCAGATGAACTCTTCATGATTACATGCTTTGAGCTCGTTTTCCATGTAGATTGTTTCAACTACTCTTAAGACTGAGAACGCACTTTTAGCATCCCTAAAAACCAGTCGATTTTCCTATGCCTCAAGTACAGTTGTTTTAGAATTTCTGAAGTTTATGGTTTCTAAAACAAATTAGGGGTTTTTTCCTACTGGGGTCAGACATAGCAAATGAAGTCCAGAATAACCTGCAGGGCTATTTTCAAAGGTGACATGTTTTACAGATTTAAATAAAGTTAAGTCTTAGTTATTCCTTACCAAGAGGACTGCCACTGACTGAAAATACGGCACTGATTTTCAGCTCCCCTTCCTGAGATTTTGGCTGTTGGCCATACTCCTAAAACAAAAGGAAAGGAAAAGGAGAACAAATACACACATGTAAAAACAGGTTACATGATTTCCATTCTTTCATAATGTTGTATTGAATCTTAAGGACATGAGAGTCCCCCATGCCTCCTCCAAAGGCCAGGTTTACAGATGTTGCTGTACGACAGCCACCCGCAGAACCTGCCCAGAGGCTCACAGCAAACTACAACCCAGGGTCTCATGTGGAAAAAGAAAAGCATGGCTGCTGGTGCAGTTCCCCCTGCCAACCGTACTCCAAGACACCTCAAAATTCACCCAGACAAAGCTTAAGGGAATCCTCTGCTTCCCATCACAAAACTTCCCATCTAGAAGCATTTTGCTGTCCTTGCTCCTATCCTGTGAAACAAACTTTGTCTTCACATGAATAGATGATAATAATGAGATAGACTGGGACCTAGATGGCGAGAAGCATGTGGTACTCAACCTTGAGTTAAGTACTTCAGAGTAGCCTAAGGTGAAGCTTCTCAGCAGACCAAAGCTGGCACCACTACAGCCAGACCATCACAGTCCCTGCTCTGAATAACCTTACACTTCCTGCAAGATGAGAAAATCCCTGCAGGCAGTCACTTGTGGAGTAGCTGACATACTATAAATTACCAGCTTACTCCACAGCAGCTATTCATACTTTGATACCATGCTTCATACTCTCTGTAGAAATGTGAACCATAAAGCAGCTTGTAACACTCCACATGTAAATCTTAATAGGCTGAAAAGCATAATCTCTTGGAACTCCAGAGATGGTAAGATTTAACCTACTTACAGTCATCTGAGAGTAGTGAGGCATGATGTCATGTTATGACTGAGCTCAATTCACAGTTGCTGTCTGGCTGCAAGGTAAGCCAATTCAAAATCACTGAGCGAAGTTAAGCTCTCACTTCTCAGTGGCACCGAGCTGCTCCCTCAGCTTAAGCCATCTCCTAAAATTACACCCCAGCATCCATGTAATACATGCTTAAACTTAACACTTCTCTTACTCCTGTGGGAAAATGACAAGTTTCTATACTAGGGCTACCAAACTATTTCTCAACAGGTTTCTCAGGAGTACAGGCAACGGTATTCATTCATCATCAGACTGAAACATTCAAAGCTCAAGTGAGAGACACTTTTAAGCTGTGCATGCACGTACAGTGATGATGGGGTTTAAAGCACCATTTTTGTAATAGAACAATTTCAAAATGAGTTCTTTACACACACACAGGATTTTAAGCATTTTAACTGCAGTTTTATCCTTAGTCAGTAAGAGGCAAATCCTGACATCAACTGTGCATGATCAAACATAGTTTCCCAGCAGTGAAACTGTGTTGAAAGCCAAGAAGTTCAGCTCCAACTATCGGTCACAGACAGAAATGCTCTTCTCTTTCAGAAGGAACAAAAACCCCAACCAACCCCCCCACTGATTCCAATCTAAAGTAAAACAAAATTAACCTTCATCAGTTTTCATACTTCTCCAGTATCAAGCAGAGTTGATGATTACAGGATTTTACTCCAGGAATTAGTATTTTGGACAATACAGTATTTGATAATGTCCATCTAAACCACAACAGATACTTAAATCCTTCAAGTCTTCACTTTTACTTATTAATATGATCTTTGATAACCACAGACATCTTGCATTGCATTCCCCACAAATCCACACAACAGATGCCACCCTGGGAGGACAAAGAATAGAGATTTAACCAACCTACATGTGGCTTGGCATTATATATACGCTTAAGGAAAAATAAACCCAATCTCATGACACTGAACAAATCAGAAGGGCAGTGAAATCTCAACAGTTTCAAACATTTTGTTTGCTTCTTTATTTTATTAAACCAAGAGTATCATGGGAAAAGAAGAAAAAACATTGGGAAGACAGGCCCAGGGAGTAAAGGAGGTTTAGCAGAAGTACAGACTGATGGTAGAAAGACTAACGCCTGCACAAGAACACCGGCACTCTCGTGCTGATGCACGTGGGATGTTCTTGGAAGATCTGCACACCTTTAACTCCATGTAAAGTTTGGCACGTAACCCAAACATTAGTAATGAAGAGACAGGAACTGCAACACAGATTATTTCCCTGGTGTCCTGCAGCAAGCCAGTGGCAAAGAGACCAGCTACAGCTCAGCAAAACTCACCCCAGCACCACTCAATCCGTAGGCCAGACTTTCTCCATTTTGCAACTAGTGGGCTTGTCCCTATACCATCATAAAAAATGTCAGTCTCAAATGAGAAAGTCTCTTGAACACGTTTAAATTGACTTCACTGACCTATACGTATTTAAATGTTTTGCTAAGGTTAAGACCTGTAAGTGTTAATTTAGAACAAGAAAAGCAACGAACCACTGTGCTTGCAAAGAGAACCTTTAAGAGGGAAGTAGCAGCAATGTGTTGTTTCAACTACACATCTCTCTTGACTACTCACAAAGAACTCAGTGAAACATGATCTGCATTTTATTTCCTAGTGAGACCAAGTTGAGATAAAGTGTCTATTTTGACACAGATTCAATCATGAAAGTTTTACTGCACTTCGTCTCTAACTGAAAAGCAAAACATTTTCAGTGACACGGTAACGTGACATCAAAACGTTGGGGTTTGGGTTTCATGGTAGCTTCAGAGGGAAAATTCCTTCTACTAAACTAGCTAAATTTCGGTCAACAAACCAAATAAATTGCTGAATTCACATCCAGCTTATGCGGTCAGTTGTCAGACCAAAATGAAAAATGCAATGGGAAACTTACCTCGGGATTATCAGGTTCATCTTTAATTTTGTCTAACAGTCCCTGCTGTGGGGCCATAGCTTTATCATATTCGTCATCCAAAGGCTCCTCCTTAATTCTAATATTTGGTGCAAAGGAATTCCCCAGCTCTTGTCCAATAGATTCCTTACTAGAAAATAGGTAGCTAGACTCCTGAAACAATAATATGAAAAAGAATTCACCTTCCTACAACTGCTATTAGGAGTTGGGCTGCTACCAAGGGGAGTTTCTGCTGCAGACCAAGAGAAATGGGTCCTGCCACTGGAAGGTGGGAGATGCGATGAGCAGCAAGCTGCTGCCTCTACCTCCCTGCAGCACCCTCTGTTATCCCACCCCCAATCTCTTTCACTCCTCTGGACAAAGCAGAAGCCACCCAGCTCTTTAAGTTGATTGTCAGTAGGGGCATTCAGTTGTTTTGGCAGTGTCTCCTGTTGATAAAGCTGTTCCCTGTCTTGTGGAAAAAAGGCAGCAGGCCAGATGGATGCATCCAGGTCTAGATTCGGCTCACCAGTCAGTCAGACCATGCTGAACATCAAAGTGGCTACCAAAAGAATCCTCAACCCAAAGAGAGGGTCAGCAAACTTTTACAGAATAATATGCACTGCTTAAGTAGGAAAGATGGCTAAGAGTCAGAAGATCAGTTTTCCTGATACTCAAAATTTACACTCAAATACAAAATACGTATTTTGAATTATTCCAGTATATTGCTGCACTTGCAAAAGTGGTTGAAAGATCTATAGCTTACCCTGAAGTTAGTTTCTGGAGTTTGTGGAGCTAACTGCGTCCGTAATGTTTCTTCTACTTGATTATGAACTGAGGAAAACATATACATTAAATATAAATGAATACAGAGTCCAATGCATTGCCTTTAAAGCTATCTAGTCTCATGCTGATCCCCAACCCCATAGTCTAGCAGCACCTCAGAAGGGTTAAACTACTTCCTTTTCTCCTCTCTGCAAATCAGATGGTACGGCTCAAAGAGAACTGACATTTTATTATTATTCTATTAGGTCATTATTTTTCTATTCCAGAAAAATGGCTGTGAAACTCTGAGGCAAACTGTTCCTTCAGAATCTTCGACACCCCTGTGGGCTCTGAACTCTCCTGGGTTTCAACATTTAAATCATAGAATACCTTTCAGAGCAACAACTTTCACCCTTTTCTTTCCTGTTCTGCTCTTTTTTGCCTTTGCCCTCTTTCCCAGGGAACAGTAGCTTTTTTAGCACATATCTTGTAAAAATTCTGGATTTGCCTGGATCCTGGATGCTGCCTACGAGCATTTACTATTTCTATTTCAATTGCTGAGTGCTCTTACTGAGGCTGCGCAGCTTTCAGCCACAACCTTGTAACTGCAGCTATTTACAATTTCCTGAAACACATCTTTTGCACAGAAATATTCCTCACTTGATTTCCACTTGAAGAATAAAAGTTATGAGACATCTTTAACTCTTCTTTATTTTAAAAACATCTGCATTGCTTCTCTATCGTTTGTGCCACCTGGAAGCACTGATTTTAAGATGCTGTTACTACACATGCAAAGTTTAAATGCCAGAATTGTAAGCTGTGAATCTGAACAAGCAGCCAGGAGGCTCTCACTTGCTGACCAACCCTCTCTCCATACAGTCTTCTGAATACAATTAAATCACACATTCCAGCCTGATTATTCCTACTAACTCCTTCATTCACTCTTCTACTGTAACTTTCAGAGCTTGGGAAGTCAAAACCAAGCGTGTGGGCAGAAAGACTACTGGTGACTGTCAGGCTTCCTCAAATGAGAAACAGATCACAGGCATCTCTGGTTCTCTCCATGTTGGCTGGACAAAGTCCAAGACACAAGTATCTGAGGCAGAAGGAGAGCACTCTCCCAGGAAAAGCAGATCTCAAGCTACTCTCTGGCTGACTTCCTGCAGACACTAACACATTTCTAGCAAGCCTTTCCATGCTGATACTATCAAATGCATGCTGCTTTAAATACGCGCACATTCATGAAGAATTGGTACTCTGCTCCAAAAAAATCTTTCCCAGTTATCAACTTCAACTAAACTTCATCAGCTTTTCCTTTAAGGAGTTCCAAGGTCTGTAAAATACAGTGAGGACAAAACAAAAGGAAGCTTGAATTGTCACCCAGCTTGGTTTAAGAAACCACAGCAACAAAGGATATGTTGAGGCTTTGACACAAGCTGTGGAAGATGGGACCCCCCCTAATGCTGCCAGTCCCTTCTGCAACTCATGGTTCTACTCCAGAGTTCACCGTGGTTTAGGGTTCTTTATGAAATGCTTCCTGAGTACAGCTCTGCATATTCTCTTCAACAAGATGGTGTTTTTAATAACTAGCCCTATTGCTGATTTCTGTCTAGTTCTTTCTTCCTCTTTGCTGGGTAGCCAGGTCTATGATGCCAACAGTTACCTGCTTTGTCAAGAAAACTGCTTTTCAATCTAGTATCCGTGTCTTTTGGGATTTTTTCCAACCGTTTTTCACGTTCTTGAAACTGTCCTTCTCTATTCTTTTCCTTTGCTGAAAAAGTCTCTTTGCCATTATCTCTTGTTATGCTAAAATCTTTCCGAGTTGATTTAAATACAGGGCCTTGCTCAAATGGTGAAGCGAGATCCTTCTGGATTGCATTCTGAACCTGAATTTCTTTTTCACTGTCCAAGTCATGATCTGTAACTCTCTTGCCCTCTTCCAAATGGTCTTCATCAGAAATTGCTGAAGAAAGAGTGTCTTTGGGAGTGAAATTCTGATCATCTTCGTTGTCACTCCCCACAACGGGTATGCCTGCAAGATCCCCAGAGTTCAGAAAGAAATCATCATCATCATCATCGTCATCATCCAGCAGTGAGTTTTCAGATCCCGTTCGATTCTGTATTCTATAAGATATGCTGTCGAGGGCAGGCGTTAGGTTGTTGTCAATGTCCTCTGACATTTCTGCATCCAGAATTTCACCACCTAGGGACAAAAAACCATAAACAGTCAGAAAATTCACCAACTTTACACGTAACAAAGGACAAGGGCAAGCGTCCTTTGCTAATCTGTTTGATGCTGCAATTCCTCGAATACTCTCAAACTTCTTGGGCCAACATTACTGGTAAAACATTGCTGACATAAGGAACAGTTCCGTCCCACTCACCACATAGTGAAGCAGAAGCTGAACTGAGTAAAACTAACACAAAAATCCATTAAATGCATCTCATCTCTAACACTTGTGGAGAAGGCAATGCACGAAGGGAATGAGCAGCAAGGGCATGGAGAAGGGCAAGACAGTCTTTTTCAGCTGCAATGATGCTTCTAAGAAATGTTTTGTGAAACTGTGCCCTTATATAAATAAATAAAGATACTTACATTTTTCTGTAATATCAAATACCGCATCAGATTTATCTTCAAACTGTAAAAAGGAAAGCACTGTATCATTATCTTGGTCAGCTGCCATGGACTTTGCTAAAAAGTACCCAACGAAAACCAAAACCAACAAGAAGGGTCACAACTCCTCCTCCTTCATTTCTCATCCCAAGCAAAGTTCTATGGATTAAGACTCTCACATCACTGAGAAGTCACAGTTACCCTAACAGGTTCACAAGTACATATAAAAGGGACACAATGATAATTCAGAGAAGGTGGAGGAGAGAAGGGAGGGAAGAACATATCAAGATTTGCACTTTTATGTGACTACTTGTACCAGGTCAGGATCACAGATTCTTCCCTCTTTGATGCTCTGTGATCCTTCACTTCCTCTGAACATTATAAATGGCACAACAGCAGCATATCCAGCTGCCACTGACATGGACTGCACAGATCCGAAGCTTTTATCTCCCTACCAGGGAATATCCCCTTTCCAGAAACAGTGGAATGTAATGGTTAACTTCCTGACAGTAACAAGACAATGGGTGTCAGTGGGAGTGCAACTGCAAGAACAACCAGCTGACAACGCTGAATGCACTGCAAAACATCCATTTACATTAAATACTCTCTGCCAGACATTAAAATTGATGGCATGTTGCACTGCTGTCTGAAGAACTATGAGCACCCAGCATAATTAAAGTTTCCTTTAGAATGTCCAACTCATTAGCACCCTTCCCTTCTGCCTAAAAGATAACAGCAATTCACTGAAGTCATCTCTCCTTTCTCTACGTCTCCAGCTCAACACTTTCTTTTCTCGTAGATCCTGCTCACACTTCAATTCTTAAGCCATCTTAAGGAAAGTAATGGGATTTGGTAGCAAAGGGATGATCTCTAATTTCATTTAACTCAAGTCATTTAGTTGATAAATCCAATATTCTACAGGACTGTGATGGGAACTATTAGTCTGATAGCAGCCAGCTCCGGGAAAGGATGACAACATATTTTCCCAAGGTTCATCTGACAGCAAAAAGCCCATCAGTCTCTTTCTACTATCACTTCCAGGTCTACAAGAAGAGTTAACTGCTTCAGCTTAGTATGACACACATGGAATAGTAAGAATCTGTCCAGCACTGTCAAGATCAAGACACTTTGACACTTCACCAAAACTTTCCAGCTTCTCTGAACAGACAGTTGAGGCTGGAAAAGTGAAATACAGAACGCAAGGGAAAAAAGAAAGTTACACATTTCTACAAGGCTGATGCAAGTCAATTTGTGGTAATTATCTAGAGGGAAAAAGTAACAAAACACCTTCCAGGAAGGCCTGAGTCCTGCTACAACTATAATGATCCTCAGATATCTCCAGAGATGCAAGTCTGATGTTGACCTGGAAGTCCACTTGTAGTCAACCAACTTTACACCAGTGTAAAATGAATCCCCATAAATAGTGGATATACTTAGTGCTAACACCAGGTGCTGAGGACACACTCAGTGGTGCTGTACTGGTTTTGTAGAAGAACAGAAAGAGGAACTTGTTGCCATTTGATATCAGAAAATGAAGCCCTGGGAGGCAAAACCAAGATAGCCTGGATCCTTTTCTCTACACTGACCTCCCCTGATGCTTTTCTTGCTTCCTGTTAGTAATGCTCACTCTTCTCCAAAAAAGTCTAAGACAATTTGTAGGTCAAGCAAGTGAAGTTTTCAGCTGAGACGAAGCATTAGCTCATCCTTTTCTTGAAGTAGGTTTATATCAAAGTAGTTCTTTAACTCTTTTGAGATCCAGAGTACCTGTAGAAAAGTATTCCAGGTTCTACTACAGTCCCAGTTACCTTATAGATCCAAGCCCTGGGTATTCCTCCTCCTCTGGAGATAACACATCTTTTACTAATAGGTGACAAGACCAGAAATGCCGTTATTGGGAAAAGAATACATTTTGTAGTCTGGACCTCTCTGTTTCATTTGAAGTCAGCACAAGGGGCCATCTGCAAGAGCACATCAGAGACTACCAGAAAGAAATACTCCGGACAAGTTGGAAAACATTTACAATCTACCTGGAAGGAATCCAAAACACTTCCCAACCATAAGGTCATCCTAGGGTAAAAAAAACACCCTATTTTGTTTCTTTTCTCTTTCTTTTGTAAGGCTATCAGCATAAAGAGAATCATCTTGAATATTTTCCTCCTTTCAGAGGTTTTAGGTGCAGAGGAAGATCTGTGTCTGTGGTCAAAAGCTTCCACTAGAAGTATTTATATAACATGAACTTCAGCATCTGATAACATGAGCAGTCTTATCTAACCACCATCTAGTTTCGGATGGTGAACAGCATCAGAACTCCCACATGGTATAAAACCAAAGACAGGAAACTAGGGGAAGTGTTTGTATACTTCTATGTGGATACATACATATGTATTTGCATACACATAAATATATACATATATATATATATATCCCATAAATTACTCATTCCATAGCAGCCTATAACTGGCATAAGCCCTTGATGAGGGCTCATATATTTTTTTTCTGAATGAGTGTGGGATAGTCCCTCAATTACATACATTTCTATTCCCTTCCTGAATCCCATTACAATTTTGTTTAATGCCATCTCAGAAGGAAATTCTGTATATCAATAGTTACATGAAACCACCTTAATCAGTCATATAAATTGGTTTTCACTGGTCTTGTATTACACAGAAATGTAAACAATAATGCCCACATTCTTATTTCTAGATTATTCTATTTCATTTATGCAAGGCAATTCCCTCTCTCACCAGTCCTGGTCAGTTGCCATCACTCTTAATTCCCTTTATTTCTTCTGCTCAGATTTTTAAAGGTTTGGTCATGAGTGGAATAAAAGTACCCTCGAGGCAAACACGAACCTGATCCATCGGAAGGGTCTTTTTGACAGAATTAAGACAAGGCACTCAAATATCCCAGATTAAGTCCTAAATAACTATAGAGTGGAAAGGCTCAAGAACAGTAAGATTTCTGTTAAAATACTCTAAGCTTTAACTCCTCAATGCAGTTCTCAAAAAGCACTTGCAGTTGTACAACAAAACTCCAGGACATCACATTTTAAAACACCTCCATTTGAGCATTCTGGCTAGTATTTTGCCAGAGAATAGCTTAATAATACTTAGTGCTTTTAAGCAGTGAGCACTCCCTAAGAGCTTAAGACAGAACAATGGAAGCTTGATATTTGCAAAATTAAATGGTTTAGGATACATTTTCCTTAGTGACTCTGTCTCACTAGCACTCAGATTGCACTAAATAAAGGAAACAAGAGTACAGAAATGGTGACAAAACAGTCACATATTCCTGGAGCCAATGTGTTTTGCTTTAGATCACTATTTATGTAAAGACAGTATTGCTTTTATATAAAAATTAATAATCCACTAGGCATGCTGCTGTTTTTTAACAACTGTATACAGGACTCCAGAGGAACAGTGCTGCATCTTCAGCACTAATCTGGCTTTGCTTGGAGCAGGTGACAGAAGGACACCATTTACACTTGAATCTAATGTGCTGTTCGGAAATAACTAAAAACCTGTTCAATACTCGAATGGTGCCACAGCATCCATAAATCAAACAACTGCTCATTATTTTGGTGCAATAGAGAGAGAAGGTGCCTATAGCTACAACCTTGTTTTGACTGCAAACCAGAGGATTTCTTTAAAATGAACAAAACAGCACCACAACTTTACATACACAGGCACATATCTTTCTAGCAGGCCTTTTGAAGTTTGATCCTAGGTTTTACTGCATCCATAAGGAAACTGTGGAAAGGAAGCAGATGTTAAGAAAACTGCAATTAAAATTAGCCAGAGATGATTCTCAGTTTCTGGTCTGTACAGTTGCCTTGTCCCTTTACACACAGCACAACCCTCCCCCCACCCCCAAACTTCAGAAATCATTAAACTGATAAGGAAGGCAGAACTTGAAAGAAAAAAGTGATTGCAAGTGTAATCGCTATTCTTGAAGCGGGAGGGGTGAGCTCAGGAAGCATCCCCTGACCTTTTACACATGACACCCCTGGAAGGGACGCCAGGCAGCAGCCAGCCGCGCTGTACCTCTGCTACGGGAAAGCTCCGCGGTCCGACCAGAATATCAAGCCGTGGGTCTCTCCCGGAGCTGCTTCCTACCGAAACACAGCCTATCGATTCCTACCTCCGGAGCACCTAGGGAGGGAAGAGCAGAGGGTAACAAAGAGCCAGCCTGCTGCAGATACCTGCTACAGGAAAAGAACGGCTGCGGCAGGAAGAGAACCCGGCGGGGTCAGGCTAGCCATAGAGCTCGGCGTGCGGCGCGGGGCCTGCAGAGCCCCCTAGCAGCCCCGGCTGTGGCCAGCGCGGAGCCCGCACCCGCGCCGCTGCGCTGCTGGGCACCACGCGTGGCTCTTTACAGGGGAGGACAGGTTCGGAGCCGCCGGCGGGGAGACTCCGAGAGGGAGCCTGGAGGATTCTGAGTCCTTGAGGCTTCCATGGGCGGCTGCACCGTGCCCAAGCCTTCAAACCATCATTTTTAATGGAGGCTAAGAGGGATGAAATTGATACCGGGACGGGCGTTTTTAAAGGCAAATCCTAAACACTCATCTCTACACATAAAGAGACAAAGGTAGGCATTTTTCAGTTTCTTGTGGCTCCCTATCTTTCTGTTCAAGAAACACATTCATACCTTGCATCTCACTAACTTCACCGCCAATTTGCATCTTCAATCTTTAAGTCTCAGAAAAGAAGATCCAGGCACATGCTGGTGCCCTTCACTTGTGCAGTTTTAGAATACCGCCTGTTTCACCAGACAGCACAGGGCTCAGCATATCAGTGTACTGCCCTGTCTGTCCCCAGCTATTCCAGACATCCCTGAGCTGCCTGAATATTCACAGGCCAATTCCAAACAAAGCCCCTGTTGACTTCATGGTTTCAGATCCACCCCACATGCACACACACAGGACCCAGCCTGTTACAAACCTATACAGGAGCAAGCAGATGAGCCTGTCACACAGAAAGTTACCATGTGCCTTGCTTACTCTAGATGATCAGTGGTTTTAACCTACCTACAAAAACCAGAGCCCTTCTCCCACCTGCCCACAAAACATGGAGTTGAGAAGGAAGCAGCTCCACAAAGAAGGCTTCACCTTGCAATGGGTTTCTGAAAGGCATCAGTTTGATGTGCTGGTTTCAAGCCTGCTAGACCTGTGGGCTCTGGCAATTAGCAAACACACCCAGACACAAAACACACATCAAGCATGCAAACAAACCAAGGCATCCACAAGAAAGGCTTTCCTTTAAAAACAAAGAATTTCTCTCCTCAAAACCTCACTATGGCTATGCACTGAACTTTCCTGCTGCTGTTGAAGACACTACAAACCACCACTGACACTGGGATTTCGGTTACACTAAATCTGTAAGTGAGCTGAAATAAATGGAATTCCCATTTCTCACAGCAGAAGTCAGAAAAAACTGAACTGGATGTAAAAATCACCAAAATCAGAACAGGGTCCGTATCATAACAATGGCTATTTCTGCTGTGATACTCAACAGGTAATTACTCCAAACCAAGTATTTCATTTTAGTTCCATATTTTAGCATCCCACAAGGAAGACAGCACTGCCCAGATGACAAATGTATACTTCTGGCCAAGCTTTCAGAAGTATAGCTGTTCAGAAGATCATGTTCTACAAAGCACGCAATTCCACTGAATTCAGAAGCTGAGTAGCTCTTAGAGAGACATCACCACATCTATTAAGGGAAAACCAGTCCATATAAAACAACTAAGAAGCAGCGAGGGTAAGAATCTGGGGTGCAGGACTGGCACTATAACCTCAAAAAGATCCTTCTACTCAGTGTCTCCCCAAGAGGATAATGAACTACCTCAGTAACCACTTCCTAATAGTTACATTACTAAAAGGGGAAAACCCCCAAACTTCTGTCAATTGATCTTTAAAAGAAAGTGAAAGCTATAAACTGAAGTCGTCTGCTTTTCATTATAATCTGTCCCCAAAAAGGAAGCCTACAAGATGGTTTTCATGCAAATCAGGCAAACTGACAAACATAGCACCTTCTGCTTGTTGATAAACCCAGAGGGAATCATCAGCCCTCCTTCACAGAATGGTTTAGATGTTAATAGCCCACATTGGTCAATCAGCTTATCTACCATTAGGTTCTGCAAGTCTTTCCATTATTGTAAGAGTTTGAGGCCAACTCTCATGAAACCTACAACTCCAGCCCCATTTGTAGTTTTTGTCCTGGTTGGCTTTTACTATTTCTTTTCCTTTGAAGAAGTGGTTCTTACAAGAGGCAGTTTGGCTGGATGTGCCACCTTCTTTGCAGGTATTATTACAAGTAACCAAGGCTCTTGAGAATGAACTGCCTGAACACCAGTAAAACCCCACAGAAACACCACAGAGCTTCTGTGACTGATGGCTTCATGCAGCCTCAAGAACTACCCTGAAGGGGTTTGAGCTGCTTCAGAAGTGATTGGCACTGAAGCACAGCTCCTCTTGGCACCCTGGCTGCCAGTGCTGAGCTGGATGTTCAAAGGCAGGGTCTCCTCTACACATCATGCAACTGATGCTACATAGAGTAAATGAGCTGCACTAATTACACAACGAGCTCCAATAGGAAATCCCAGTCGTTCAGGTATTCTAGAAGTCATCATGGACTGGCCAGAGGGCAAAGATTTTGGAATGTCACCAGAGGAGGAGGTGATGCGTGCCAAAGAGGCCCCACCATATAATGAACTGTCAGAAAGTGAAAAGCAGTACACCTTGTTCACTGATGGGTCCTGCCGTATTGTGGGAAGCATCGGAGATGGAAGGCAGCTGTATGGAGCCCTCAACGACAAGCTGCAGAAACTGCTGAAGGAGAGGGTGAATTGAGTCAGTTTGCTGAGGTGAAAGCCATCCAGCTGGCCCTGGACATTGCTGAAGGAGAAAAGCAGCCAGATCTTTGTCTCTATACCAACTCATGGATAGTGGCAAATGCCCTGTGGGGGTGGTTGCAGCAATGGAAGCAGAGCAACTGGCAACGCAGAGGTAAACCCATCTGGGATGCTGCACTGTGGCAAGATATCGCTGCCCTGGTGCAGAACCTGGTGATGAAGGTACGCCATGTAGATGCCCATGTACCCAAGAGTTGGGCCACTGAGGGACACCAGAACAACCAACAAGTGGATAAAGCTGCTAAGATTGAAGTGGCCCAGATGGACTCAGACTGGCAATACAAAGGAGAATTATTCTTGGCCCGGTGGGCCCATGACACTTCAGGCCATCAGGGTAGAGATGCAACATACAGATGGGCCCGTGATCGAGGGGTGGACTTAACAATGGACACTATTGGCCAGGTTATTCACAAGTGTGTAACATGTGCTGCAATTAAACAAGCCAAACATTTAAAGCCTCTTTGGTATGGAGGACGATGGCTGAAGTACAAATATGGGGAGGCCTGGCAGATTGACTATATCACACTGCCACCAACCCGCCAAGGCAAGCGCCATGTGCTTACCATGGTGGAAACAACCACTGGATGGCTGGAAACATATGCTGTGCCCCACGCCACTGCCCAGAACACTATCCTGGGCCTTGAGAGACAGATTTTGTTTCTCAAACATGGTACTCCAGAGAGAACTGAATCAGACAATGGGACTCATTTCTGGAATAACCTTATAGACACTTGGGTCAAAGAGCATGGCATTGAATGGGTATATCACATCCCCTACCATGCACCAGCCTCTGGGAAAAATCAAATGGTACAATGGGCTGTTAAAAACTACACTGAGAGCAATGGGTGGGGGAACTTTCAAGCATTGGGATACACACTAAGGCCACCTNATGGGCTGTTAAAAACTACACTGAGAGCAAGGGTGGGGGAACTTTCAAGCATTGGGATACACACTTACCAAAGGCCACCTGGTTGGGTCAATACTAGAGGATCTGTCAACAGGGCTGGCCCGGCCCAGTCAGAACTTCTACATATTGTAGAGAGGGACAAAGTTCCTGTGGTGCACAAGAAGAATTTGCTGGGGAAGACAGTCTGGGTTATTCCTGCTTCAGGTAAAGGCAAACCCACTCGTGGGATTGCTTTTGCTCAGGGACCCGGATATACTTGGTGGGTAATGCGGGAAGATGGGGAAGTCCGATGTATACCTCAAGGAGATTTGATTTTAGGGGAAAACAGCCAATGAACTTAAGTGTATGCTGTTGCCTGCTGTGTAGTATTTTTATAGCCCATCAACTAGATGTCTTCAGGTCACCAGCGACTGGCCTTGACTTCCCTCCAACCATTATCCCAACAAAGAATGAACTTTGATAGAACCAGACAAGTTCTGCAGTAAAGGAACAACCAACATCAGCAAGCAACAATTCAACACTGCACACAGCCTCTCCTGCTCTGAAAGACTGTTACAAGAGATGGAGCCTGATATCATGGATATCAGAACGATGGTATATTGAAAATGTGGGATCTGAACATGATGTGAATGGTATGGAATAAGGGGTGGATAATGTCCTGGGTTCAGCAATAGCAGTCAATTTTTCTCCTTCTTAGTAGATGGTGCAGCACTGTGCTTTGACTTTCAGCCTGGGAACATGGCTGATCACACCAATGCTTTTAGCTGTCGCTAAGTAATGCTTATTCTGACCAAGGACTTTCTGAGTCTCATGCTCTGCCAGGGAGGAGGGGAGGGCGGGGGGAGGCAGGGACAGGACACCTGACCCAAACTAGCCAAAGAGGTATTCCATACCATAGCACATCATGCCCAGGGAGGTAATGGGGAGTTACCCGGAAGGACACACACTTCCTGGTCGGGCTCATTTTCGACGGGTGGTATCGTACTCTGTTCCCTCGTTATTTTCTTATCATTATTATTATTGGTGGTAGCAGTAGTGATTTGTGTTATACCTTAGTTTCTGGACTGTTCTTATATCAACCTGTGGGAGTTGCAATTCCTTCGATTCTCCTCCCCATCCCTCCAGGAGCGGGGAGGAAGGAGGGTGGGAGGAAAGAAGGGGGAGGGGGGGAGTAGAAACTGGGTTTAAACCACAACATCTATGAACAAACAAGACTGCACAAAATGCCTGCAAGTACTTAAACAGCATCAGAGTGAGTCCCAACTACTGACGCACCGCTGCTTGGCTCTTCTGCCTGCAGGTAAGCAATGGAGCTAACGCTTGCCTTGTATTGGAATCCTCACTCCAATATGTCTTAAAACATACTTAACCAATCTAGTCGATTTTGAGATAGCAGATATTTTGCCAAAAAACACAGAAAGTTTAATTTTTTTGCAGAGCACTATAACAACTCCTGCCAGGAAATATTAAGCATAATAAAGGCCTCTTAATAGTCTACATTAGCTAAACTGTATTCCATAAAGGCTTTCTTGGGCAAATAAAGACATTTAATAAAGATGAAATGCTTTTTAGGCTGTTTTAACAAATATCAAGATTCAAAAACACCACACAAGTTAGTAAAAAATTAATAAAAGAAAGCAAGTCCTCCAAAATCTCTCCTGTAGGAATAACTCTGTACAGTTGTGCTAATTCTGTCTCAGGCTCTTCTTACCTAAATTTAGACAACTAAACTTTAGTTTATTAGGCCAGTGATTCAGGTTCCCTCTTTTTCCAAAGGAAATGAAGAGATTCCTGCATCAGCATGCATCCTGCCCCATGACTGGGCAGAGGATCTTTCAGAGATTCCAGTCTGATGGCAGAAAGAGTACAGAGAACCCAGGTGAGAGCAGACAGGTAACTGTTATCTGGGTACAGAAACCACAAAAAGACTGCAAGTGGAAAGCGATTATTCCTACGCCCTCCCCAGCCCTGATCTTGGACCAAGCACTTGGCAAACTCAAGACCAAGACTCAGATTTTGATCCTAAACTTCTCCAACCTCTTAGAAGACTTCAAACACTTCTCTGAATCTGGACCAGCTATCAAAAGGGAAAAGGACCAAATGTAAGAGTTAAGTTTTGGTTTTGTTACCAAAAAACTGCAATAAACTGAGGGAAAAGCCAATGTTAATTGGAACGTCTGGAAGGAATGGTGGTATATAACAGTCATTACATGAGGCAAAAGTGAAGATAATGTCAGAATTAATTTCCACTATTCTTATTATGCAAAGGGCCTCAAGGTGGGCAAAAAGAGCTGACTTGACTTCTCTGTATCTCACAAAATGGGAGAAGTCCTCATGGGAAAAACTGAGATCCGTTACACTTGGTTTTTAGAAGGTGAATTCAAAACTTCTGCCATCAAAGCATTCTCTAAGAGATGCACAAGCCTTTGCAAAGAAACGTTCTCATCACTGTCTTTGTACCATTCGAGAGCAGTCCTGTCACAAACCTTTCTAAATGAGGCGATCCTTCAATTTTTAATTAAAGCCATGCAAAATTAAAGCTGTTTTATTGAGGCAGCCACTGGGTGTTCACCTATTCACACCAAATTCATTTCCAAGAGCTGGAGTGTCACATTACAGGAGTTAGCACTCCTACAGGCGTAAATAAAAGATCATTCTATTGAGAGTATCAACTGTTCAAGACAAGGATATTATTGCATATTATTCAATATTCAAATTAAAGTTGAATTGCCACAAACATTTGTATAAACTAATTAAAAACCCCATACAAGCACCTTCCAAGTTAATCCTGATAATATTTTGCAGCTATGAAAAGGTCAATATGTTGGTGTCTTTTCCATAGAAAAATGCAGCAATTTTGATTAGGGGCAGAAACGAACTTTCTCCAAAATACAAGTTTAGCCACAGAAACTTTGTAGATACCATTAAATCAAAATTAGACAAAACCTCCATGTCAGTCTTTCACTGGCAAAAACTTTCTGTTTTACTTTGTGGCTCATTATGGTGGACTGAGCTAAAACACAGCAACTGCTCACAACGGGCCTGGCAAAGAGCCAGTTCCAGCCTAAACGCTTCTGGAATAACAATATTTGCTAAAGATCTTAATACTGAAAGGAACAGTCCTGAATACACCGGCACCTGTTCAGCTCCTCTCTGGAGAAGTTATTAAATTAGTCTTTGTTTATTCCATATGAAAGAAAACAGGGGTTTTATAAGAAATGCTCATTATTCGTCAGGGACGGGATCTGGGAGAGTGACCTCCTGCAGAATGGGAACTGGACAGATATGGAGCAATGGGATATACGGGTCTTCCAAGACCTCATTAATTATGGCTTTAATGGAAAATACACAAGTGTCCTGTATTTACAGTATGTTAATCTCATTCTTCATTACCTCAGTAAATAAATTAGCTGGGAAGGATACGCTTCTCCCCATGGTCCTCAAGAACTTATTGGTGCATAAACTGGTTTTGGAATGGAGAGGAAATTCACGTTTTAGACTCTGAAGGTTACAGACTGACCGAACACAGTGCACTGGTGCTACTACTCTCTGTTAAAATCTCACAGGATCCTTCCTGGCACAATTAAGATTAACCCCACTGTCAGATTTGGGACCAGGAAGGGATTTTCCTGCAAGCCAGATTGGCAAGTTGTGCTTTTCTTTCCTCACTCGTGTGGGGCAACTTCCACCTTCCTTGATCTTTTCCCTGCTTCTGCAGTAGAGGAAAGTGTTGTCAATGCCACCAGCACAAGGGTTTCCATCATGTACAGGGACAGATGGAGCAGTAATTGATGGAGACTTCTGGACTTTCCACCTCATGGATAATTAGCCAACCGACAGAGAAATGATTTGTTCTGAGGCCAGTGAAGAGGACATGAACTTGACAAGATTGTTTTGCTATTCCTTAGCAGATAATTGGCAAGGTTGAGAAGAAAAAAGGCAATCTTTTTTTCCACTGACAATACCAGGTAACAACAGACACATTGAGCACATCATGGCAAGGAGCATTAAGAGACCACTGGACACCAGTAGGGTATAACCTTTCTGAGCAACCTCTTCCAATGCTTGACTGTCCTTACGATGTATTTCCTTACATCAGTAACATTTCAATTCCTGTGAATGAAGTTTAAGATTTCCTAAGTTATTGTCCTATATGAAGCCTCTGCCCTTTAAACTTCTTGAGGTAGCCAAGACCCTGATCTCCTAAAGACTTACACATTTATGGAGTATCTGTGAGCAAATGCACAAAATTCTTTGAGTTTGCTTATAAATAAGTGCAAATGTCCAAAAGACACACGTCTGAGACAACTCCGTGACGATGTTCATTTCAGAACTGCAGAGCAGACAAACATCTGTGCAGCTCCTCCAGTCAGAACCTGGAAAGTCAACTCTTCTGTTTAGCAACAACTACTTTTACTGCAATCGCAAGTTTCACATTGCTTGAAATAAATTCAGCAAATTGAATTTCTCTCATGTATAGGAATGGAAAACTTGAGTGTTCTTGTCTTTGTCAAGGCTGGAAAATGGGAAAACATCTTCATCTTTGGGAAAAGGGAAGTGGACAGCTCAGAGTCTTGTAGTGGACTAAGGGCTCTTCCACACAAACGTGACTTAATCTCATTCCTGCAGAAAAGCTTTCAATCCAAAATTACATGATGCAGGAAGGGGGACGTCACTTGTTGCAAGATTATATCGAATCCTGTTAAAAAGTTATTCTTCCATAGTTACTTCAACGTGTGGACCACAAAGACCCTTCCATTTGTTAAAAGACAAAGTATTTCTTCCAGAAGAGGAGGGTGCCCAGTGCCATGCTGATGGAGGACCACATGACAGGGTCAGCAGCTGATGGTGCTCACACCAGTTACAGACCGAGGACCCGAGTCTGGATCAAACTGCCATCTTGACCATGGTTTGACATGGACAATCACGGTGGAATTATACAGAGCAGCAAGAACAGTGGGGTTTAGACCAGGAGACTGGTGGTGCTGATGGAGCCAAGCTACCTCTACATTTATCATCCAGGCGAGGCAAAGATGCTCATGGAAACGATGCCCGGACACTCGTCCCTGAGCACCAAAGGACGCTAACCAAGCCTCAGGGGGCAGCGTGTCCCGCAGCACGGAGGGGGCAGTCCTGCTCCCGGCTGCCGCGGCTGGGGGCTGCCCGTGCCCCCCCCCCGCCCCGCCGGGCCCAGCCGCTCAGCACCGAGGGGAGGCCGCAGCCCCCGCCCCGGCGGGACCGGCCCTCAGAGCCCCTCCCGCCCGATGACCCCTCCCCTTTGACCTCCCCTCGAGCCCCCCACTCACCCTGGCACGGGGGGCGGGCCCCTCCTCCTTGGCCTCCGCCATGTTGCGCCCCCCCCTCAGTTGTCCCCAGCCCGGGGCGAGGGGCCGGGGCTCGCTCCCGCTCAGCTTCGCCTCCTGCCGGGGGGCGCCGTGGGGGGGGGTCCGCGGGGTGCCGGGGCTGCGGCCGGACGGGGCTGGCGCGGGGCGGGGGGGCCGCGGCTCCGTCAGAGCGGCTGAGGGGAGGGGGGGACCGGACCCGCCAGGCCGCGAGCCCTCTTAAAGCTGCAACGACAAGCCCAGCGCGGGGCCTCAGCGCGCATGCGCCAGGCGCCTGCGCCGACCGCGCGGCCCCGCCTCCCGGGGCCCCCCGCGCAGGCGCAGTGCGGGTGGTGCAGGGCCAGGACTGGAGGTCCTTCAGAGACCCAGAGACCCGAGGGGAGCGGGGGTGTGCGCGGGTACCCGGGCGGGGCCGGGCAGGAGGTGCCAGGCTGGTCCCGGGGTGCGCCAGGGCCTGGCGGGCCTCGACTGGCACCATGGTGGCCGCAGGGTTGTGACCTCGTGGCATGGCCGCCAGTCAGAGGCTGTGGTGGTGATAGTGGTGGTGAACCTCTGCGGCACCATGGGCTGCACCTCAACGCCGCCCAAGAGAGCTCAATGCACATCAGCACCGCTCAACACAGCTCAACAGAGCTCAATGCACATCAGCACCACTCAACACAGCTCACGCAGCTCAGACAGCTCACCTCAACAGAGCTCAATTCACATCAGTACCACTCAACACAGCTCACACAGCACCTCAACACAGCACAAGAGAGCTCAATGCACCTCAACACATCTCACCTCACCTCACACAGCTCACCTCAATGCAGCTCAATACACCTCACTTCAACACACCTCACCTTACACAGCTCAACACACCTCAACACATCTTACCTCAACACAGCTCAACACAGCTCACCTCAACGCATCTCACCTCACCTCCCACAGCTCACCTCAGCACCTCTTGCTATCCCTCGCCTCATCTCACCGTACCCCTCTCTCCACCAAGCCAAGACTCTCCAGCGCATCTGGCCACAACGTGGTGCTCCCGTGCTGCATCTCCACTCCACGATGCGCCTCATGACATGACGCCTCCATGGCGCAAGGCTCACGCAGTGCTCCCTGTTCCTCCAGGACACCCTACACGGACTGCCCCGAGGAATGGATCCAGGTGTGTGGAGAAGAGCGGGATCATTGCAGCTTCCCTTTGGGAGCGCTCCGGAAGCTGACACAGTGGACCCGTTGCAGCGGGTATGTATTTGTTTGTTTGACACTTAACACAAGTACTAACCAAAATCTGTCAAAGAAACCAAGTTCCACACATAAAGCAGTGAAAGGCTTTAATGTACCTTTCAAACCCTCGTCTGTTCACTTCTAATTCTGAACCGCTGTAGAGCCTAGAGGCGCTCCCTGCCTGTGCTGAATCTGTTTCATGGTGGGTTTGGAGACGCCATGGAGTGTCTGCAGCACATTTGGGGTGTTCCTTTATTGGAATCAGCCTGAAAGCACAGACCAGTCTGGTTCGTGTTTGTTGTGCCGCTGCTGTAGCCCTCATGAATGAAGAGCCATGTGATTTTGTCGTTAATTTAACATCTGCTGGTACAACTGTAAGCCAGCCATGGTTTTAATGTTGGAAGGGATGGTTTATATTTGGCTACGTTCTTCCTCATCTGGTGTTGATCAAAAGTTCATACAAGGGTTGTTTCTACAGACTCTGAGGACTTAATCCTGTGAAGATTTGCATATCTCTTTAACCTGAAATATCTGGCAGGTCACATTTAGGTTGCAAAAATCAGCGTAACCTTTCAAGGTTAAAACCTACATATTTAAAGCTTTGTAACATTGCCCTTCATTTTCGTGCTTTCCAATAATTAAGACATTCAAAATGGTAGGAAGGCATAGGCCTATTAAGAAAATATGTGGAACTGTGTGTAAGATACAGACTATTGCCTTTTTTATTGTGAACAGTGTCAAACATGACCAGCACCCACAAGAGTTGATAAGAACAATGTGTTCCCTTCTCCCTTCTACTTAAAGACTCTAACTGCTAATTAAAACTTTGTCTTAGAGAGAAATCTCTGCTTCCAGCTTTATCTGATTTGCACAATTAAAGGGTGGTATTAAGCAGCAGCCGCATTTCAATGGCAAATGAAGCCAGCATATAGAAACACTGCCCTTCATCTGGCCTCAATTGCTGGATGCATAATATTGGGATTCATTTAGGAAATCCTGTCAAGCCTCTCTGCAGAAGTGACTGCATGCCAAAGACAGTGAAGTAATTAATGTAATAATTTAATAAGTTATGAATAATGCTTTTCACTTACACAGTAATCCTTGTCCTCAAGCATAAAATAATTCTCGTTGATGAGTCATTTTGTGAAATTTCTTTAAAGAATTTGGGAATTTTTTTATGGCAAAATATGTTATACGTAAACTGAGCTTGATAGGAGACTTCATAATTATTCAGAGTCCTTCTATCCTTAGATAGCCACAGATGAAAAGAATTAACATTTTAACGTTTTAAATGGGAACCAAATTTAGTAACAATAAAAGATTTTAATATGACTTTATATTGGTAATGGTTTTGAATAGCTAGAAATAATCTAGATTTAGGCTGCCACATGTCAAGGTTCCCTTGGACACATCCATAGTGCCCTGTGTAGATGGCAGGACCTGGGAATGTTGTGCAGAAAAGGCCACTGTGCAGGCACAGATGCGCTAAAAGCCTGCATGTAACAGCACTGATGTGCTGTGCATGGGCAGTGCATTGAACACTGACAATTCACACGTTTCTGAATGAGATTTTCTGGGAAGTTGGAAAATCCAGCGGGAGAGAGAAAAAAAGAGGCAATAGTCCTCTTAGAATATAAATATTTATAAACTACTTAAGCTATTAGCAACAATGCTGAGAAACTCACGTATCCAGAAGTCAGGAGGAAGACCTTGAAAGATGAGGCTGGTTTATGGATTAAGATCTTCAGGACAAACTTGCTTTTTCTTGTTGACCTCTGGTTTCTGAGCCAGCAAGTGGACTGCCTGCACATTATGAGGCTGAAGTTTAGAAAGTGTGTGTGGGGAGTTGTTTGTTTGTTTTAATTAAACCTCTTGTTTTCATGTAATCCCAACTCCACATGCTCAGGCATTCAGAAGAACCTCAATTACCATGAGAATTCCAGTAGCGTTGCAAGACTTGACAAAACTGTTAGGACTTCGTGAGGGTACACGTTCAATTTCCATAATATTTTATAAAATGAAAAACTTATGGAACTTGTTCAAGCGTGCTAACAGGAACAAACAGTTTTATTTCACTGCATGGTTCTCCTAAGTACATTAGGGAGTTGATGGAAATATTTGAACTTCCAACGTGGAACTGAAAATGCTTTCAGACCACTAACCTAAATATTTTGTTAGAAATAGATCCCGTCATTAAAATAGATCATAGTACTACCATATGTTGTTGGAATCCATCCCTGATGGAAGGTTTGCTTAAGCTGATGCTATGGATAGATGAGGGGGTGACAGTTAGTATGGACTATTTAAAACTGGATCAGCTTCAGTGTGTTCTATGGACATCTCTCAGCCCACTCTCTGAATAGGGCATTTAAATTCGAGCAGGATGTTTTCCAGCTTGTTCAGGCCTGACTTACTTTTGAATCTACATGAACTGTATATGTACTAATGTAGCTAAAAAAGACACTGTAGAATATGTAGATAATGTGGTGATAACTAGTGCAGAACAGACCTAGATAAATGCCTGGATAAGGCAGGGAAAAGATAAGATTGTTCCACAGTGTTGTTTTTGAATTGCTTTTTAATTTACCCCTGGAGCCCCCATATTCTAATCTGCTGCACGATTCTGCGTGAGACTATTTGTCTTTAAACAGTGACATTTAAAAAAGAACCCATGAAACTCCTTTCACATGCAGGCTGCAGCTCAATGAACTGGATGAATGATCTTTCCACATACCCAGGGGCACGCACAGCTGAATATAGTTCACCCAGAAAACCTGCCAGCCCTTCATAGTGAGATCTCAACACTCCTTCGTCTGCTCCAGCTCAGGTTCTCTGAAGAGAACTGCAGCTGCAGGTGCTGACAGCACTGCTGTGGCTTTCTAGTGTGTAATTTCTTTACACCAATTAATGCAGTGAATAATCTCTTTCACTTTCCAATGAACCCAGTGAGTGCCCGAGTAGGACAGGGGGACCGAGAAACACAGCTGTGGCCTGTGTTGTACCCACTTCTGGAACCCAAGGAGGGAACAACGTAGGGTGTATGTGTAAAAACATGGGACTTGGGAGTTAGCAAAGTGTTCTCTCTCCTCACTTTCAAGACGCTGCGTTAGTAAAGGTTGAACCAGCATAGATCATACCAAGATTGCTATACTGGCAAGTCATTCCTATGCAAACGTGCTTTGTGCTGTTAACCGTGTGCCAGTGGCATTTCCTGAGCAAAATCCAGAGCTTTTCCAGCCTTTTCTGTCCCAGAGGTGGGCAGAACTGCCAAAACCACCTAGTTTTACATGGCCTCATACTGCAGACACACTATGGCCAAGACATGGCTGTAAAGACATAAGCAAACCAGTGACTATTGCAGTGGAAAACCACTTGCTAGTGCAGTCTCCTCTGGAGCCTGAGCAGATGGGGGGAACACAGGCTGTTGCAGGAGCAGCAGGGAGGTGGGCTTGTCTCCCCACTCTGACGCCGCTTTGGCTTTGTCCCCATCAGCACACAGAGCTGGCTCACAGGCAGGATTTGCATTTCCCTGGCACTGGTGATGCAAGGGGCCTGCCTCTGCGAGGTCCCCTGGGGCTGCGAGGACAAAGGGGAGCAGGAGGCTTGGAAACAACGAAGCTCAAGGAAAGAGAAAAAGCCAAGTTTTAGAAAGCGACGCATTCAGCGTGCTTAGTCATAGACACACAAACGCAAGAGGGCTGGCAGAGGCCTATTTTCGTCCTCAAGCTCCCCCTCACGTCCCAGACTTGCTCGGCTGTGTTTGCTGTTGAGATTAACATCCCCTTCCCCCACCACCCACCCACAGGTTACTGAAGGAACAGCCTTGCAGAAGGAGAAAAAAAAAGGCAGTTGCCTTGTTCTGCCTGCAGGAGAAATGTCAGGAAGTATCTGGTGGTGGGTGGGATGAAAGGAGGAAGCTGAACTCCAAAGGGAATATTCCATCTCTGGTCGTGCAAACAAATGCCCCTCTGTACTTTGCTTGATAAGAACATCCAGGAGCAGGTCTGCTGCGTGCAGGAGCAGTCACTTCCACATCTCTGAGGGGTATATTTGTACACACTGCATTACCCTCAGCACTCCATGAACTGGAGGGTAAAAAGATGTAAACAGCTAGGAAGAAGTTAAAGCATCATTAACAATTAATAGTGTCTTTTTGTAACGGGAATGATCAAGTATTAATTATGAAGTTTTATTTCTATTTGGGTGGGTGGATATGAAATTTGGACCAGGATTTAAGTTCAGTGCAATCATGCTTTTATTCTAATCACAGTAATTACAAATGTATTCTGCTTCTGCTTTTAAAGTCTAAATAGCACAGGCTTTTGTTTCCAAACATGCCAGACATCAGTTGTTGCACACCAAATATGGCAGTTCAGAAACTCAGAGCCCCAAAGTGACTTTGGGTATAAGTTCAACGGAAATTGTTTTCATTCGTTGTCACTGTGCAACCCCATGGAAATGGGAAAATAACCCCAGAACACAGCTAATGAGAAGTATGCTGGTTACTAAAATGACAGTCAACAGGGAGGAAGGAGCTTCATTGCATACATCATGAAATACTTAAAGAGATAGTGACCGTCATGTGGGATTAGTAAGACCTCAGTGAGACATTGTTTCAGACCAGCTGCAGGCTCTGCCACACATTGTGGTACTGTGATGTTTAGAGGGTATTTATTTGTAACACATTGATGTTTCCAGGGTATTACTTGCTATAATAAGGTTCAAAAAACAATTAAAAAGGAAAAAGAGTAATTAAGACTTTTGCAAAATCTGGGCTATTTGGGGTCATAGATGTTGTCTCTTGATTCTTTATTGTAGGTTACATAGGAGTGCCCATTTACAAATGGTTGCTGCTTTTTAACACCGTCCTGAATTTCATGCTGTGACTACATCACTTTGCCAAATGTTTCTTTGAATACATCTACTATTTTCAAGGTTTTCTAATTTTCTCATGGTTGTCTCCTGTATGTTTCCAATGATCTCCCTTTGTGTGAGTTTATGTGTTGGAAATACCAGTGGATTCCAGGAAGTGCACAGAGAAGACATTGCCAGTTTTGAAACTGTAAAGAAAGCCCATGCAGTCTGATGAAATCCAGCTCTGTGAGGCTACTCGCTTTTCCTGCTCCACTCACATTCTTTGCATAGCCAAACATTAACTAGAATTGCAGTTCAGAACTGCTGGTGTTCTTGCAGAGCTGATGTATCTGTTTCCTGTTGAGCTCTTGCTTTGTAAGAAAGAAGAATAGGATTGATTATCTTTAGCATTTACCTCCCATTCTCATTGCATAGTTACTCTCAATGACATTTTAAATTCTATTAGTAGAAGCAATGGAAGCTGTTAAATGCAGCTGGAGAAATTTTAGTTTTCATAGAATCACAGAATCAACTGGATTAGAAAAGACCTTTAAGATCAAGTCCAAGCATTACTCCAGGACTGCCAAGGCCACCATTGAACCATGTCACAAAGAGCCTCATCTACATGGTTTTTGAACACTTCCAGGGACAGTGATGTGTATCTTGTTTCTCTCCACAGCTCAAGGAAACGTGTAACTTGATGGCTTTGTCATACAACTATGCTGAGTGCTTCTGCAAGCCTGTAAGCACCCTTAACTCTAATTGCCTTTATTGGAAATGGAGGGCTCTTGAAGCCTCTTGGAAGACAGACTTGGTATGCTCGAGTGTGCCTTCAGCAGGCATGCATACTGTGTGCAAGCATCACTGCTCACTGCAGAACACAGCTACTGCCCAGAGAGGAGAACACAGGCAGCCAGGGAAGGGAAAGAGCAGTTGTTCCAGTGACTTTGATGCTAGTTTGGATTTTGACAGAGGACTCAAAACTCCTGCTACTTAAGGCATTTAGTAACTTAATTTAGTTCAGAGAAATCAGAAATGGAAAACCCTGAACTCTAACCCTTCCAGGTTGAGAGAGCACAGCCTCCAGCACAACTGTGAATTTGTGCTCCAGACAGCAGACTTCCTGCAGATCCAATACTGCCTTTTTTGCAGACTCTTAAGCCTGATTCTGATCTCTTTTGTTCCATTAGGAATCAAGATTACATCCACTGAAATCAATGATGTTACTGTTCAAAGACAGTCAACCCCTCATCCCTTCTTTCAGCCTCTCAATTTGCTTGCCTTTCACTCTAATCTCTTGTCTGGCCCTGCATTGCTTTTATTCATCTGGGTTAAAAAATGGCCTACTGAAAAAGTTCTATCTGTTATGGTATATAGAAAAAAAAGTCTCGGAGAGCAGATTTAGTGTTCATAGAGGGAGTGAAAACAGTGCAGGAGGAAGAGGATAACTCTCATCACAGGGAGGTTGCTGAGAGCTCTGCTGAGCAAGCTGAATCACCATCACAACAGCTAGTAGCCAGCCACTCCTTCCATCCTGCCTCCAGAGTTAGGTACCAGATGTGCCTGGAGGCATTTTTCTTCCTCATTTGTTCTATAAAAGGTGACACAGTTATTCATGAAACTGTGTTGAGCTTTAGGATACTGGAGCCATTCAGCAGAGATGGGTTTATTCAAGTACACCATGGACTTGACTGGTGGAGCTGCAGCAGGGTAAGCATGCTATCCTGCGTCTTCTAGATGCCTCCCTGCTCTCATTCCCTGTCCACTCTTTCCTTTGATTCCTGATTCTTAAAATTCCTGAGCATCTCTAGTTCCGTGCCATACCTGGATTTGTGCAAACAGCCCTTAAACTGCTTCCTTTTCTGTTAGAAATCCTTGGGGAATGCAGACACAGCATCTCCTCACAACTTAATCACTCCTCATCTAATTGCTTCTTTAGTGGTGGTACATGTTACTGTGATTCATGAGCTTTTACTGTTTGTACACAGGTCACTTACAGACCCTCATGGGGTAATTATTCTTAATTAGCAGGTTGGACACATGCTGCTCTTCCCTCTTGCAATCTGCAATTAATAATATAGAGATAATGCAGATATCTTCTTGCCAGTCTTTTACTTATGTCGAGAGGAGGAAAAGGTTTAGGGGAAAATGATCTGAATCAACCACCTGCTGAGATCCATGCCTTTCTGCTAGGTGGCAGCTGACATGTTCCTGACTTCAGACACCTCAGTGGCAGCTTGATTCCCTCTTTGATATATTCCTTCATCTCTTCTTATCATGGCTTAATTCACTTTTGTAGATCAGTTGCACAGTATGAAGAATCTTCAGAAGTAATAACATTGGTGTTATAAGTAGTTATTAATATTCTGGAGGAGGGAAAGATCTTGCGTTCTCCCTACTTTTTTTGTTCTCCCAGCAGCATCTATTAAACTAAACTCATGTGTGTGTGCACTAAACATCCCCGCAAACAGATCAATATGAAGTGTGGAGAAATACCACAGAGCTGCTTCTAAATAGCATCACAGTTGTCATAAAGGGTTTCCAGTCTGGACACAAGGTTTATTTACAGTGGAATGCACTGGGGAGAACAGCTCAGGCTTTCTTCCATGTTTGTTTTTGTATGGAAAAAGCAAGCTGCCTAATGTGAGTATTTACAAAACAGGTGACTGTTACCCGACGTCATTTTTATTTCAAGTCCTCATAGCGACATCAATGTTCCTTTGATTTCAAGCCCAGGATAAACACTTATATTGCAGTTACAAAACATGTAATCACAGCCTGGCCTCTACTAGATACATGGAAATTCAAAGCCACTTTGTGGACCTCAGAGGAGTTGAACAGATTTTCATGGGACTGAGAGCAGAATTATCTTTATTTCTTCCGATTATGCTGAAAATTAACAACTCTTTAAAATGCAGTTCACTTATGCTTGGGACACAACAAAGGCGAAACCAACCCTTTTACATGCAGTATTTTTTGCTGCTTCCTGAACAGACGCAGCCAGGTGTGACAGCGAGGCGATGCCAGGTTTGTGCGCAGCAGGAGCCCGTCCCAAATTCCTTCCAGCGCCTTAACCTCTGAGACACCTCGTGGTGGAAACGTTTACTACTCGCAGAGAGGGGCTGACATCTGGAGAGAATCCATTTTAAAGCAACGCGGGGCTCCCATTCTGCTGCTCTTGGAGGTGGGTGAAGTCATGGGCAGGGGTCTCGAGATGAAGTAAATGAGTCTTCCTCCTCTGAATAGGAGTCTTCAAGATGAAGTAAATGAATCTTCCTCTTCTTAAACTTTTTACCTTTTGGTCTTCACGCATGCCCTCAGGGGCTGGTCCCTGATCCAGGCCATAGACCATCTGCTTCTCCGCCTTATCAATAGGACCAGATGTCGGCTTCTCCCCTCATCAATAGTAGGCATGATAGGTATTTACAACAGGCAACACTTTTGCTTGGGTTTCACGTGGGGTTTGGTTCTTTAGACCCAAAACCGAATATGAAACATCAGCAGGAGCTCAGGAGTGGGATGAAACAAAACCCTTCTGAAGTGAAAGCATGAAAGCGTCGTGCTCTAACATTGGTGTCTCCATTGCAGTACGCTGAAAACTGAAAACCTTAAACAGATGTGGAGTACTTTGGGCTCGTTTTCGGTGTTAAAATAAGGAACAGAGTGACCACAACCACCATAAATTTGTACAACTGCTTTATTTTCCTACTGAGAGTTTTACATTTTGGGGAGCTGACGCCTGCTTTGTGAGCCAAGGACACAGCCATTGAGCATCGACAGGGAATTTGCTTTTTAATCACAGTGGAGTGAAAACGACCTGTGTTGCCACTGCTACTCTTGAATGAGTATACAGGGTGCTTTACACCAGATTTGCTGTCAGCGCCGGAGCGAGGGTTGCCGACTGTGCCAGAAGCACACAGATGCCTTTACCTCAACATACACTGCTTTGGCATTGCTTGAGTCTGAGCCTGTGTGGGCTCAACCGGGGATGCCCTAAGACCCCGCGCCTCCATCCACTCTGCGGCCGAGCTGCCCTGCGGTACCCGGCCCTGTCCTGCCCGCAGGGCATGCACAGCGTGGAGCTGCCTGACTGAATGACTCCCCAGGCAGCCAATCGGAAGCCGGGTGTCTTTCGAGACTTTGCCTCCCGCCGATCAAACTGCCCAATCAGCACGCAGGACGGTAACGGATAGTTCCCGTCGGCTGTTAAACGAGCCAATTGACAGAAGGCAGGGTTCCCACCAATGGGATCAAGGAGTTCGTGGTATAGAGGCACCCGATTGGTGGCTCCAGCAGTCGGTCCGCGCCGCCGAGACCGCCGGTGCAGCGGCGGGGCGGAGGGCGGGGCTTCCGGGGGCGGGGAAGCTATATGAGGGGCGGACAAAGGCGGCGGCGAGGCCCTGCAGCTCGCCGCCATTTTGCGCAGTGGACTCTGAGGAGCGGCAGCCGCATCCAGAGCACATCTCTTCCTCTCTCCACCATCACCATGTCGCGGGATCGGTTCCGTAGCCGTGGCGGCGGTGGAGGCGGCTTCCACCGGCGCGGCGGAGGCGGTGGCCGCGGAGGCCCCAATCACGATTTCCGCTCTCCGCCGCCCGGCATGGGCATGGGCCAGAACCGGGGCCCTATGGGGGGCGGCCCGCAGGGCCCGGGCGGCCCGCCGGGCGGAGGCCCGAAGCCCGAGCCTCCGAAGCCGCCCGCGTCGACCTCTGCTTCGCCTTCCTCGTCTTCTTCGTCAGCCGCTACCACAGCGGGGCCCGCCGGTAGCCAGGCCGGCCCCGGAGCGCCTCCGTCGTCCGCGCTGCCCTCGGGGCAGACGCCGCAGCAGCAGCCCCCGGTGTCGACACCTTCCTCGACTCCTTCCGGCCCGGGTGGGCAGGCGCAGCCCAAGCCGAGCCCCAGCCCTACGCCGGCCGGCGGCCCTAAGAAAGGACAAGGACAGTCGCCCGGCGGCGGGCCCAAGGGACCCGGTGGCCCCCAGCAGGGGCCCGGCGGGCCGCACAAGGGCGGGCCGGGGCACCGCGGCGGACCGGGCGGAGAGCAGCGCGGCCGCGGACAACAGCACCAGGGACAGCAGAGCCTTTCCTCGCAGCAGGGTCCGGCCGGCGGCAGCGAAAAGCTCTCGGACGAGGTGAGTCATGGCGCCTTCCCCCTCCCCGAGCCACAAGATGGCGGCGGTGCGCGCCTCAGCCGCCATCTTAAGGGGAGGAGCGCGGGGGGCTCGGTGGAGGCGGCGGAGGGGAGCGCGGGCGGCCCGAGCGCGTTCCCTCAGTGCCTGCGGACCCCGAGGGCCCTGGGGCAGCGCGGGTTGTATCGGCAGTGCTCCGGTGATGGCTCGAACTGGTTTGCTTCTTTATAGGGATTTAAAGCAAATCTCTCTCTGCTGAGGCGACCCGGGGAGAAGACCTATACTCAGCGTTGCCGCTTGTTTGTTGGGAATTTGCCTGCTGATATAACAGACGAAGACTTTAAAAGACTGTTTGCTAAATATGGGGAGCCAGGAGAGGTTTTTATCAACAAGGGGAAAGGCTTTGGATTCATTAAATTGGTAGGCTTTCGTTCTCTTAATTTCACCCATTTAATTCCTCCGAAATAGTAATTTGCAGCTTGGTTTTTCTAAAACCGGATCTTAAAACTTCCCTTAGGAATCTAGAGCTCTTGCAGAAATTGCGAAGGCAGAACTGGATGATACCCCCATGAGGGGTCGTCAGCTTCGTGTTCGGTTTGCCACACATGCTGCCGCGCTCTCAGTGCGGAATCTTTCACCCTATGTGTCCAACGAGTTGCTGGAGGAAGCGTTTTCCCAGTTCGGTCCAGTGGAAAGAGCGGTTGTGATTGTAGATGATCGAGGTAGATCAACAGGAAAAGGCATTGTTGAGTTTGCGTCGAAGCCAGCGGCAAGGAAAGCCTTTGAACGGTGTACTGAAGGAGTGTTTTTGTTGACAACGTAAGTATTTTGCTGTTGAGTTTGAGCTGTGAGCTGACTGAAGCTGTCAGCTATCGGTTGTTCAGATTGGAGGTTCCGATGGGAAAGTAAACCGAGTATTCTGTGTTCAGCACTCCTAGGCCGGTTATTGTGGAACCGTTGGAACAACTGGACGATGAAGATGGTCTTCCAGAAAAGCTTGCTCAGAAGAATCCAATGTATCAAAAGTAGGCGCTATTTTTTGGCATATGTTGGTGATGTATGTAGTCTTGTCCTCAGCTTTAAAGGACGTGGAGTAGTGTTTCAGAAACAGGCTTTGAATTTTGAGCAGTATTTTTAGTTCTTGTTGGGGTTTTGGTGGTAGTTTGGCTTCAGATAACGTACAGATTTCCTTAGTATATTCACTAAGCATTCCTGAAGCGATTTTCTATGTTGCATCACAAAGAAACAGTAAAGGCCTAAATAGCTGCTCAATAGCAGATGGTTTTGGTTTATATAGCAAAGCAGACTTCAGCTGTTTGCTCATCCTGTTGAGAGCTGCCATCTCATGGTGTATTTCATATCGATGGTCTCATAGGGAACTTACACACGGATGTTTGTGGTGTGAGATGAGGAAGCAAAACTTTAAGTCATTCCATGATTAATAAAAAACAGCTGCCTCCAGGTTTGCCTCAGGAGCCTGACCACTGAGCATGAAAGAGTAGATAAGAGTCTTTCTAAATATCAGGTTTAAGTTGGGATATGTATTATTGAATCAGTTTGTTGTAAGAATACTGTATTTTCCTGTATCATAAAAGGGAGTGCAGGGGAGACATCCAGTCTGTCTTGTCTGTATGAAAAAGTGTTAAGAATTGCTAGCTTTGATCAAAAAGTAGGAACAGTTTAAAGGCAGTGGCTTTGAAAACAGTGCACATTAGCATGGTGTATCTAAAATGCTGAACTGCCTTACATCGCTAATGTATGGAAAGCTTTTGAGCTTCCCAAGTTGTGTTCCCTTGCTTACTGAGTCTTTGACTCCCGTTTCTTTATACGACAAAATGAATTGTTGGCCTTAGGGCAGTTTGAAAGCTGCTTAAGTGAAAGTTGTGACTTGCCTTTGGCATGTAATGCTTTGGGCAGGTTGGTGCTGAAAATCTCCATCTCTCCATATGCTGTTGTTATGAGCAGCTCTGTGTACTTGGGCAAAAGGCTGTCTTGTTTGAGTATTTGGCCCTTGACTGTTGCTAGCAATGGAGTATCTAAGGAAGAAGATCAGATAAACATGCAGTAGAACTGTATGTGGGAAGATCTGCTTGGGTGTGACAGTCCAGGAGTCTCCATCATTGCTGTGGCAGTTACAGGATTTACATGAAGTGCTGCTGTTCAAGTGTGTAAAGTGCTGCTGCACTGTTATCAGCATTCTCTCACAAGTCTCTGAGGTCCGTATGTTCAGGGCTCCTTTGCTGTTTCCTGATAGTCCTGCTATTCTGCTTGTGGTTTTTTAATTGACCTTCACATTCCAGGTTTTCCCAATCTGAACGAGCATCTTCCTTTTACAGGGAAAGGGAGACTCCTCCCCGCTTTGCTCAGCCTGGCAGTTTTGAATTTGAATATTCCCAGAGGTGGAAATCTTTAGATGAAATGGAAAAGCAACAGAGAGAGCAAGTAGCAAAAAACATGAAAGATGCCAAGGACAAACTTGAAAGTGAGATGGAAGATGCTTATCACGAGCATCAGGCAAACCTCTTGCGTCAAGGTAATTGGCTGTGAATTGGAGAGCATCTTTTTGCTTTCAGTGCTAGATTAAATGGCTGGCTGGTGGTTTCGTGAATAAATTCATGCTTCCTCTGCTAACCTGAGAATTTTAGGCTTAAAGACCAGCTGATAGTTTCTCAATTTTCATTTAAATGAAGTGTTGTTACAACCAGTGACACTTGGAAGGTGGCTGCCTGCCATCCTGCTGCTGAGGCTGATCTCTCCCAAATCGGAGTGTAAATCTGACATGAGTTTGTGAAATAGCTGCTGACAGGGCTTCATTTCTGCAGACCTCATGAGGCGTCAGGAAGAGTTGAGACGGATGGAAGAACTCCATAACCAAGAAATGCAGAAACGCAAGGAAATTCAGCTGAGGTTGGTTTGGCTTTCATGGGATTTTTCTTTTTTTCTTTCAAGGTTGTATTTGTTTCATTATTTTTTTTCCCAATTACTTATATGGAGGTTTTTATTTTTCAAGAAACACCATCGCTCCTTCACTTTGTGCATGAGAAATTGAACTGCAGTGTAAGTTTCTCCTCAAGAGCTTGAGCATCATAGAGTATCTCTTTTTTGCTTAAGTGCAATCACTTGGTGCCTTTTAAATTGCTGATGCAAGTGGTGTTGATGAGTGAATGTGTTACACTCCTGGGTTTTAATAGTCTGCTTTGGGGTGATCAGGCAGGAGGAGGAGCGTCGCAGGCGAGAGGAGGAGATGATGATACGTCAGCGGGAGATGGAGGAACAAATGAGAAGACAGAGGGAAGAGAATTACAGTAGAATGGGTTACATGGATCCAGTAAGTGAAATCATGCTGGTTTTGGGATACATTATGTTCAGGAATCTTTTGGATTTATTTTCGGGATTGATGCGTTTCGCTTCCCTTAGGTTAGATAACGTGTTGTGTTGCCTTTGTGTAGGTGAAAGGGTAGTAGTTGGCTGTACATGTGCTTTTATCTCCTGAAAAGGTACAGACTTCGCTAGTTGGTTACCTATGCTAAAAGTTGTTTCTTCCATGCAGAGGGAGAGAGACATGAGGATGGGTGGTGCCACCACAATGAACATGGGAGGTAAAGAAGTCTTCAATGATTACTTTTTGTGGCTAACTTAGAAAGTGTCAGAATATGATTATGTATTTCTCTTCCTTAGATCCTTATGCTTCTGCAGCCCAGAAATTCCCACCTCTTGGAGGTGGTGGCGGCATAGGTTATGAAGCTAATCCAGGAGTTGGCCAAGCAGCCATGAGTGGTTCTATGATGGGAAGTGACATGGTAATGTATCCTGTGGTGGCTTTAGCTTAGCACAAGGGAGATGTTGTGATTGGGAATCCAGTTCTCTACCAGTGTTCGGATGGTTGTGTAATTTCACTGTTAACTGCTGGCTTTCTTGTCAGGTGTTTAACACGGAAGACTAGAGTGGCAGTTTGGTAGATTAGTACTTAACCATTATGGTTTACCCAGTCGGAAGTTGTTTGGAAGTGAATTCAAATGTGCTGTTCAGCATATTTGCAATTAACTGTGACTTCATTGGACTTGGGAAATTCTGCGTCACTGTTGGGCTTGGAAGGATTTTTTTATAAATTCTAGTGAATGGCAGATTTCATGATGGAAACACATAATGTAGCTTTTCAGTAATTCCACATTCTGTATTAATGGGCAAGAGAGATTTTTGTTCTTTCCAACGTGTAACACTGCATTTATTTTGGCCCTTCCAAGCCTGGTTAGGATCGATGCATGTTGGTATGGATATGCTGTTATTTCCAAAATCTGCGCTCATATCTATTTAAGCAGCAGATTATCTAAGTAATCAATGGTAAACAGCATATCACTTACTCTGTATGCTGATGTTTGCTATAGAACAGCAGAAATGCTGGGGTTTAGCATTAGGCCTGTTCCAGTGATCCTTGATTGTAGCCATTTTGTGATTCCTGTTTCACAAGGGAATGACAGCCCATTCTTTTCCTCTGCTGGGCATGACTGTGTAGGAAGTTTGATAAAGCTACAGCATATCTCGCCTTCCGAGGTATGTTTCCAAAGTGTACTGTTTTTGACACACTATACGTGTGACTGGGCTTTGAGCCTGCTTGGTGTTATCACACTGAAGCAATATGGATGTAGGTTAAAGAAATGCTTAATGGGTAGGGTGGAAAACTGTTGGCTTAGGTGGTAATATGACTGTGCTTTCACCCTCCTGAAAGGGTGTACACTCTGTAGCACAAGCTGAACTAAATGATTTTTGGGTGGGTTTAGGCCTCTGGCTTAATGTGGTGAGCTACCATAGTAGCTTGTCAGGAATCTTCTGTTTTTTTGGGGGAACCATATCTTCGGAATGATAACTTCAGAGCATCAGTGATTCAGTGCTGTTGGCCTTAATGTATCTAATCTACTGATACTGAAGCAGATTCTAAGTTTCCCGTGAGCAGTTAGGCAGTCTGTGGTGAATGTGGTGTACAATCATGGTACAGGTGCATGCTGAACTTGTGTAACACTTGAAAACGTGCTATGGTCAGAAGCTGTGACAGTAAGATGGTGTAACTGCCTTGAGTTTCTTAGGATGGGGATCTGTGCCACACAGTGCTGTCACAGTTACTGGGCCAATACTTTTTAAACAGAATTGGAGAAAAGCTGAAGCTCCCATGAATTAGGCAGAAAGAACTTAGGTAATCTTTCTGAAGTTCCTTTCTTGGAAGGATTCAGACTGACTTTCAGAAGTCAGGAGCTTGAGGTGTGACTTTTCAGTTGCAGATACTTTTTGTAACAGCCAACCTACCACTGTTCTATACTCGGTAGTGGGAAAACTTGCCTGAAACGAAAGTTTAAAGCTATCTTTGAGTTTATAATTTGTCAGTTCTATAGGTTGAATGCTGATCACACCTACTCAGACAGTAACTAAACGAAATACATGCAACTAGAGGTACTAGTGAAAAATACCTGAAGTCTCTGCTTTATTGCAGGGCGATGTAGCTTTTACATCTTGGTGTGAAACCTTTCAGTGCTGTGAAGTTGTGAATTTTCCAAGAGCTTGTGGTGAAGGCGGGGTGGGAAGGGAGATACTGACTGGATGCACACAACCCTTTGTGCAGAGTTCTAACTGGAAACACTGGATAAATAGCTCTTCGAACACGTTTGTGTATTCTCCAGCAGCAGTTCCGAAGTGTCCTTCGCTCGAGCATTGTGGTGGTTAGGTACAGCTAAATCACTGGTCACGAGCTTTTTTCACACTTTTTGTTTTTCTTCTTGCAATCCAGTAGTGCTCACAATCACTTTTGGTTACTGCCTAAGGCCTCTGCAGTTTAGTCAGCAGACCGTAGTCTTAACCCCATCTTGAAAAGCACATGGTCTCTATTGCAGCACATGCCATTAACTGGTGAGTAGGCATTCTGTTTATAATGACATTTTATGAATGTCAGCTCATACTTCAGTGAACTGAAGATACGTTCTCTGGCTAGGCTTATTTGGAAATGACAGTGATGGAATCTAAGCTTTTACTGCACTAAAGGTGAGAAGTTTGCAAGCTATTTGCATTAACTTGATTGAAAATTGCTAGAGCTCATTTGGAAAAGTTGTTAATTCGCATCTGCACTAATGCTTACGTTTCTAGCACTGCAGGGAGGATCTGTTCTTTGTAACAGATGTATGAGAATGCATCAAGTGGGAACATACCTCAAGGCATGTATTACAATAAACTAATTTTTAAATTACCCTTTTTTCCTTTCTATGTTCCCGGTACCTGTGGATCGGCTCAATGGTGATTGTATCGACGAACCTTGACTACGGAACCTTCTAAAAATATATACTTAACACACATGGACATCAACTACATATAATGAACTGTTAATTCTGTTCCAATAGCGTCCTGAGCGCTTTGGGCAGGGAGGTGCGGGGCCTGTGGGTGGCCAGGGTCCTAGAGGAATGGGGCCTGGAACACCAACAGGATATGGTAGAGGGAGAGAAGAATATGAAGGCCCAAACAAAAAGCCCCGATTTTAGATGTGACCTGTAGTTTCATTCCAGTTTGTTTTTTGTCTGTCTTGTTTAGACACCAACTTTTTAATTCTTGCATTTTAGTAAGAAAGCTACGTTTTTATGGATGTTAGAAAACTTACTGACCTAATATTTGTAAGTGGTCTGTTTGGGCGAGTACAATTTAATTATGTAATGCAGTGTTTCAAAACAAACTTAGCTGGTTTTTTTTGATGTATAACGTCCCTAACTTGATGGCAGTGTACCTTGTGCCACTGAATTCCCAAAGTGTACCAACTTTTTTTTTACTGTGCTTCAAATAAATAGAAAACTAAATGTAGTAGCTCTTCTTGCCATTCGTGGTTAAACATAACGAGGCTAAAAACCACACCTTCCGCAGTAAACTGAGAGTCTTCAGTTGAGGTCAAACTAGACCAGGGTGTGGAACTGAAGGGAAGCAAAATGCCTCTCTCTTAAGATTGGGTCAGATAGTACCCTAACTTTGCAGTAGGTGCCGATCTTTTTTTGAGCATTAATTGTGCTGCAATAAGGAAGCAAATGGAAATCTTGCAAGTGCTGCAAGATGCTCTAAATCAAGTTACACTGCAAGCAGTGCAGTATGTAATGATGTTCCTATTTTAGCTCTTGATAATGGGTGGTGGGATGGTAGCACTTACCACCTTGGCAGTTACTGCTTGTAATCTTTTAAAGACTTTAAGCAGAAGACTAGCAATGGTTATTTTAAACTAAATTGATAGAATGACTTGTATTGGCTGACTTCCTAACTAAAGGATTGTTAATGTGATATTTATATGCTCTTAAGCTGTCTTGAGATTACAGGATCTGGCCCTGCTCCATATTGTATACTTACCTGAAACTGCTTGGCAAAAAGACCAGAAGTGTTGCTGTAGTGATGAAGGTTAACTTGCTTATGTCCTCATGCTAACTGAGCGGACTAATTTGCCTAGTTCAGAATACAATAATTTGTTTTACGGGGACTGCAGGAACTAGTCTTAAATCATGTAGCTGGTGGGCAAATCCTAAAAAACCTGTATGTAAAATACAGAAATCGGCTTGCTTGCATGATGGTTATTACTCTTATTATTGATGTTTGGAGATAATGCATCAAAAGTAGTATCTGAATCTGGAGTTTAAGAGTTAATACTTCACAGTATGAATAAACTCCCTTTAAGGTTTTTTTTGTAGAAGATCTGATGAATTCATTAGCTTGCTGTTCATTTTATTTTATTAAGCCCCAGAAGAATTTCAGAGCATTCTGGACTCACTGATAAGGTAGTCTCTTTGGTTATTATTACATTGTACCAGCTAAGCTGGGAACCTGACTTCCCAGTGTAAAAGACCTTGGTGTTAAGCAGGTTGACATATCCTGCATTGGCACAAAGTAGGTAAAGTTAGTTTTGCTGTACCTTCCCATGATCCCCCAACTACTTCCCCAGAGCATTCTGTGAGTAGCTTTAATTCCTTCCCAAGATCTTTCCCATTCCTTGTGCTGAGCATTGGCTAATTCTAAATTCTATACTAAATTTTCTCTGTGGTTAAAACTTGGTTTCAGATTGCAGTATTTTAGAGTGCAGGTGATCCCTCTTGAAGTACTTGCTGCAAGTGCTATTATTCCTTAACTGAAAAAAATAGCCTGTTGGGAAATGTTGATACCAGGTAACACTGACTTGAAATATCAAGTGCACTAAAGAGTGACTCAGCTTGCTTGGTGAATGCTGCTTATTTTCCCAGAAAAGTTTGAGGGTTGATAACAACGAATGGCTCTTCAGGAAATTCCCAATTGGCAGTTCCTAAATGGCATAGCAAGTATTTGGGAGTACTTGTATTGGATACTTAGTTTAAAAATCAGCAGTACCGATGCAATTTGCTTTATTGAAGTAGTATTAACCAATGCCTATGTGTTGTGGAGGGTGTTCGTGGGACACCCACAGAAGGTGAAGGTGTCTGAGATGGGGAATTCTGAACATAAACATTAAATTAATTTTTTCAGTTTATTTTTCAGATTACATGTCATTCTTTATTAAAGAGATGCCGGTGCATATCCTAAAGTATGTTCTTTTGTAGTTCTGTAACTTGGAAGAGTGAAGGATGCTGATGTCCTTGTACCTTACAGAGGTTGTCTTTTGGTACCCCTGTTTTGTACGTAAGCTCCCGTTGCTAGGTATTAAAAATAGCTGAGTCGCAAAACCATGATGAGTAACTACGGAAAGATTTGGCAGTTTTCAAAACACCTGAAAGTTGGGTTAAATCGAGCTTTGTTGTAGCTGCAGAAGCAGAACTTCTAAAACAAGTTCTGCTTTGAGTTGCATGTATTAAAGAGGCGTACAATTAACTAGCCAACTTCTTTTTCAAGCCTTTTTTTTTAAGGTGGTGTCTTAAAAGCTGGCAAACATGTCAACTTTAAAATCTGCTAAATGTGGGAGGTGAGAAAGTTATGTTCCTTTGATCTGTTCCTCTGAGGTTTTGGACGTTTTTCATAAAACCAGATTTATATAATTGACTCTTTAAAACCGTTTAGAAAAGTGCTTTGTTGGCCAGATCTGTTTTTGGACAGTCTGGATCACGTCACACATTTTTGTACTACTGGACTTAGAGGACATTGGCTGTTGCAATTTAGCTTGCTTAATCAAATTTGTGAGCCCATTTTGACACTTAGATCTCTAAAAACTACAGCATGTAGAAAGTGGTATCGTTATACAGAGATCTTCATTCACACTTTGATCAGAAATGAATGCAGAATAATCTTTGTCTTCTGGTGTAGACACGTGACACTAATCATTTATACAGCTGATGAGAAACTGCAACTGCTTTTGAGATTTTGTGGTATTTTTGTGGTAGAAAAATTCTTGGCTTCTCCTTGGCAACCATTTACTGTGGCAGCAAGTTTTTGCTGGAGTTTTGAGACTGCAATTTACACTTATAACTAGTGGCCTGCTACATAACTGCACTTAGCCAGCATTTCTGCAGTTCATAACTGTGAGGAACGTAGTACCACAAATGGCAATGGACATTAGGACCCGGATGTAGTATTCCTGCTTGCTCCAAGATTCTCATTGCCGACTGCGTACAGGTAGGTAACAAGCAATATAATCTAACTTGGTGACTTTCTATGTAATCTTATACTGTGGGTATTCTGACATCACACTTCTGACTGTGGAATTACAGTGCAGCACTCTTCATACCTGTATGTTAAGCTTGCATCAAAGCTCTGCGTGGTTTTCGGTTTTAAGCTTTGTCTTGTTCAGAGTCAATAAGCAACTTACTGTGATTCTTAGATAAGTATTTTCAGACCCGATTCCTTTGTACATACGACTCGGCTTGTGCGGATTTTTCTTAGTTCTGATGTAATGAAGATACTCTTGGATGAGCTCTGTGGGGAAGAGGGAATGTGATCTTAAACTTGCTTAACCTAACCTAGTCAACAGGATTGACTGCTCTCTGTGCTTAGAAAAGGACTGTTTAAACTTCCTGCAGTGACAACATGGCCCATCTACAGTGCATCTCTTTGTAGAGTCTTGGCTCATAGGAAATGCTTTAGTAATCACTGCTTTAGCCTTGTGTGCACTGTGTGATAGTCACTTCCAGCTTGCTAAGAGTCAGCTTTGAGACTGATTTTTGGAACATTTTTGATGACATAAAAATAAGTGCTTGAATGATGATAGCTGTGAGTAGCTTATAGAGCTTATTGGACATCTCAGTTGTCTTTTTGACAAGCATTCCTCTGCCTTTAACTGACAGTGATGGGATTCTGTATTTCTGCCTTGTAGAGTCATCTTGGTAGTGTAATGCTGAATTTCATTTTCATCATTCTTGGGGATGTAATTCTAAACTCTTAATTACTAGAAACAGTGACTTTAGTGCTCCAGAATTAACATGCATATGTTTCCAGACATCCGGACATGCTGATCTCCAGCTCTTTTGCGTTAGCTCTTGAACCTGAATTTCAAGGTACCTTGTTTCAGCACATGATCTAGCTCTCTTGTCTGATGTTCAGTTTATTTCAGAGGTGTTGTAACGTGTTTTCCTGCTTGTTCTGCAAAGTTCTGCCTTGCATACTTGTTTCTGGTATTATTGTCACATTTGGACCTTTCTGTGTTACCTTCCAGGCAAGACTTGCTGCTTGAAGAGGGAATCTGCTGGCCAGTCTTGCCCTCTGCTGTGCCTATCCTTTCATATTCCACTGAAAGCTTGAAGTAGCAGCTGCACTTTAAGATAATAACAGCAGGTCTTTGGTTACACCACGGCAAGTGTAGCCCAACTCCAGCTAGTCAAGCAGTGACATCACTTGTCACAAAGTCAGTTTGGCTTTTTGTGATGGCTTACTCTTACCTGTGCCTAGAATTGAGAAGCAAAACTGATGGCAGTATGGGTACTGTCATGTAGCAAAACTGAATTATCGATCCTTAAGCCCGTGCTCAGATCTGCCTAGGGTTTTTTTCCAGCGTGCTCTGGATACTTGACCTGCAGGAATGTCTTGGAGGGGTTATTGGCACATCTGCCCTATCCTGTGTACTTGAACTGGCAGGTTTTTGACACTCTTGGAGCAAGCAGTTTGGGACTGGACCCTGGGTCTCATACCAGCTCTGACTGCAGTAATGAAACTTGGTGTGGTAGTTAACTTAAAAACAATAGTTATGTCTGCTCTAAGTCAGTCTGTAACAAGTGGGTACAAGAAATGACATTAAAGTGCTTGCATTGTGTTTCATCTTGGTTTTATCTGTATGTGAAATACACTTTTTCTCAAAGCTTACCTGAAGCTCAGAAGTGTGGTGTCAGAATACATCTGCGTACTGCTAGGCCCTCAGTTCCAGATACTGGTGCTGTCAGGAGAGAGCACAGCGTGTATGGGGGCTTCACTGTAACATTAAGCATACAAAGTGTTGATTTGCTTGCAGTTTTCCCCCATAGCTAAACACTGAGGCCTGTGAGTAGTTTTAGGACTCGAGCAGTAATGGGGTTGCATGTCTGTTAATCATTGCCAGCTGCAGTGACATGATCAGGAAGGCCAGTGTTTTGTTTCATTATGTTCAATGAGGCTAAGCATGTTGGAAAGGGCGCATAAAAAGTATGCTGTTGTGGGTAATTCCTTGGCTTCTTCCACTACTAGCAAGTTTGGAATCAACTAATTAGCTTCAGATTTCTTTTCCTCTCCATACCAGCTAGTGGGGCTGTTAAATAGCTGCTTACTGGAAAAGGAAAAAAAGGGAGGATTGGCCTTCTCCCACCTCTGTCATTGCTGCTAGATAATGATTGACACTTTAGGACTTGGCTGTGCAGTCCCACAGTGGTCTGTGAATACCCCATCTCTATAAATATTGCTTCTGAACACCAGTACTGAAGAGCTAACTGGGGAGGGTTGGGAGGAGCGTGGCTAGAAGTGAATCTGGAGTGTTAAAAGGATGCACAAAGATATAGTATCCCTTATGCATGGTGTTTGTCACTATAGCATAGAAAACAAAATGTGCATACTATACCTCTGCTCCTGAGGGCCATGATAAAACCCAGGTGGTGGGTTTCAGACTAAACTTCTCCCTGCCTGGTCAGATCACATTGTGACCATGGTGTGATTTGCCTCCTAGAGGTGTGTACTGCATCCCTTGGCTGCTCAGCATTGCAGTTTGCCCTCATCTTAGCTACAGTAAAAGGCTGGGTCTTCAGAAGGGAAGAATCTGTTGCCGAGGACCAAAGTAGTAGACTCAGTGCTAACCTCTAGTGTCTTCTTTTAGCTTTTGAAGCACTTCCAGGACTATTGAACCTAAGGGCTGTTAGGAGTCCAGGGACATTGCCCTCCTTCATGAAGGGGAAGAAAGAGGGTGTTACTACAGGAGACAAACTAGGGTAAAAGAGTTGAAGTAGCTTGACAAAATTGCTAATACCTTCACATAAGGGATAGTATACCTCTGGCTGCCATCAAACCTGTTGTACTCAGACTGGTGATTTACGGTTTGTGCTCAGACAAGGTGCAGTTTTTGAGTCAACTATCTGCATATTCCTTCATCTCTTCACAAATGTTTAGGTTAGCCTATTTCTGCCCCTTATTCTTCCACTCAGTATTTTGGCATAATTTATAAATCCCCCCCTCATAACTAACGAGTCCATGTATTTTAAAAACTTATTTTTAAGTTAGTATTAAAGTGGTCAGAATTTTCTGTGTATTACTATAGTAACTTTGGTTGTTATCCTTTAGGTGAAGATGAAAGCTGAGTGAAACCGGTGTGCTCATCCATGGAAAGTAAGCATAACTTCTGGTCTTGTTCTGGGCGGGTGAAGTAATGAAGGCTTCTGGGCATTGATCTTCACCTTAGAATCAGTGAATATTGAGAAATGGGTACAAGTGAATACTTTCAACTTGGTACCTGTTGTCAAGCTGTGGGGTCAACCGCACGCACGCTGTCTGGGCTTGATACCTTGGCAGCAGTGGTTAAAATATCTCTCTGGGTGTGGATTTGTAGAAGAGGCTTCATAAGCACTGTGAGGGTAACATGTGAATGTTTTTCCAGTTCAGGAGCCGAGCATGAGCACATCCAGCATGATGCCCAGTGGTACATGGAGGGACCAAGAGATCAAGAGAAGTAAGTAGTTTGTGTCCTTCTGCTGCTGTGGGAGCTCAGTAGCCCAGCACCCTGGGAGGTATTCCATAATTTCTGCCTGGAATTTGCCCTTGATTAATATTAATTTTATATAAAACTTCTGAATCTTTCTTTTGTAGAGCACAGATATAACCGTTGTTCAGGGCTTTTCAGCCCTGCAGCATCAAATAAACTGTTGTGAATGCTGTTGGTGGTCAAACAACTATTTCTGTATTCTGGCTTCAGTGAAGGGGGTGGGTGATTGTCAGCAAGGAAAAAGGAGCAATAGACCAGCTTCCTCATGTGTTAATCCCAACTAGAAGCTGGTAAAAAGCAACTGTAATATTTCAGTGAACATTGAACTTTCTAAATAACCTGGAATATAAACTTGGCATATACAGGAGTGTAGGCAGATGGTGATTTAGGGAAATAAACTAACTTAGAACTGGAATTAATGACCTTTTCCCTCTGATTTACCACTAAAACTACAAGGGGGAACTTCAGATACTTAAAATCTTGTGTGAGAAGCAACATGCAAGGTTCCTTAACTCACGAGTCACAGGTAAGTAACAGATATGCCACAGTTGAACCTGTGAGATGCAAAGCCAGTGAGATTGAATTGTGTGACTGGTCACTGCTCCTCTTGATCTTAGGGTAATAAACGTAAAGTTCTTTCAGATCTTTGAAGTTTATGAAGCAGATGAAAATGTGAATGTTGTTGTTTAATCTCACATCTTATACAAGGATTTGTGGTCCTTGGGAGCACTTGATGGGTGCACTGTGTCATGATCTCTGCTGGCATGGTTAATGCTCTTGCTAATTGTGTGCTTTGCACTTGCAGATGAAGATGAAGTCTGAATGCGGGGAAGAGGAGGCAGGAACATGCAACTTCCAACAATAAAATATTTAATATTTTTATAAACAGCTTCTGTTTCCCTGCAGAGTGTATTCAGTGAGTGAGCAAATCTGCCCAGTGCACTGTGGGTGAGTGGGGAATGCTGCCACAGATGAGGCTGTGGAAAGGGAGGGCTGGGGTTGTTGAGTCCTGCAAAAGAGAAACCCCTTGTCACCAGTAAGAACTGACTGATACATAACACAGTATTTTTTCCTGCTGGGGTTGTGCCATGGACTTCTCTCGTAGTTAGAAAGCTCCAGTCCCAGGCTGGCTGCATTCCTGGCTGCGTGCAGCCACAGGCGCCTCTGCAAAGTGACTGCAGCAGTTCCTGGTTTTTATAAGCCACACTTGCACCTAAGGCATTTGAAGTATTCCTGGAAGTTTCACCCATTCCTTCCCCCATCTGAAGGCCTGTCTGTTTAGGTCTTAGAATTCTAAAGGTTTATATGTGCCTGGTTGGGTTTTTAACAGTTTTCTGGGTGATGACTCTAGTAATTAAACCTGAGATGCCAGAGTTGGAGTGCTTTGGAAGCCAGGGAAATTGCTGGGTTTGGCTCTTGCAGCCCACACTACCAAGGTTCATGTTGCTTCATTTGATTCTTTGGACAGCTGTACTGCACACATACATCGTCCATGCTGTCACTTGTTAAGTATAATCCTTCCCTTAAATCCGAAGTAGTTCAGTGTGTTACAATACACCAGTGGTAGGTCTGGCCATACCGCTGCATTGTAACAAGGTTTTGCCCTGCAGTGGCACAAGGAGTCCTGACTGTTTGGCTGGGAGGTGCCTTGCCAGACTAGAAAAGACCAAAATAAATGGGATTTAATCTGGCAAAGTCATAGAAGATCTTTAAGGTGTGTCTGGGTGCCCGGTTCTGTGGGGTTAGTGCCCAGCTGGAACACAACTCACTCCTGCTTTAAATCCTTGCCAGGACCTGGTGCAGTAAAAGCTGCTGCCTGCTGCTTTTTCACTTCATCCTGCAGTGGTGTGGGATAACTGAGGAATTTCACTCTTTGAACTCCTTTATAGCATTATCTAGAGTCTGACAAGGCTCCAGCAGAAATGGTTTTGTGGTTTCTCTATAGCTGCACGGCAAGGGGTTGGGTTTTGGTGTCTTTATCTCCACAGCCATTGCAGGCTTACCCAGCCTTTTTTCCTCAAGTTCTGTTATTTTCCAGTAACTTGCCCCAGTTTCTTTGCTACTGTTGCAGCCCTGGCTGCTTCTGAAACTGTTCCAGCCTGGATGTGTTTCTGGCATTCAGCGTGCTGAACTGCACCTCCTACCACTCCTTCAGTGTTTTGAGATAGGAGGTGTGCTGGGAAATAGTGGAAAGTCCCCCGATGCCTTTCTGTTGCTTGGAGAGGGGATGGGGGTGCAGGTTTTCCATGCACAGCTGGGCACCAGCCCCTGGATTGCTGTGACCTCCTCAGTAACTGAAAGTCAAGCCTGACAGCAGGCAATAAACATGTGGCATGTGAGGGAGCCCTGAGCCAGCCCTGCCACCACATCCGACTGCTGTTGAGGGGCTTGGGGGTGATGAACAGAGAGCAGTGGCCCAGCAGCAGAGCCGCGGCCCCTGGGAAATGCAAACAGGCTGAAGTGGTTTTGCAATGCTTACACAACCCCAACCTCTGCCCCGGGCAGGACTAAACTGTGTGGGCAAAGCTGGGAGCGGCTTACCAAGGGAAGGAGAGTTAACAACAAACCCGAACTGCTTCCTGCGGGAGCAAAGCAGGACCCTATGCTGCAGGTGTCACCCATTGTTCTGAGCTGGATGTTGAGTTCTCGTCTC
>NDXB01006669.1:11403-30588 GCA_002631895.1 Agapornis roseicollis | reverse complement strand
CCGAACAGGGGAGGCTGAGCTGAGCTCTGAGGCAGAAGCTGTTCCCTGTGAGGGTGCTGAGGTGCTGGCACAGGGTGATGGCCCAGAGAAGCTGTGGCTGCCCCATCCCTGGCAGTACTCAAGGCCAGGTTGGACACAGGGGCTTGGAGCAAGCTGCTCCAGCGGAAGGGGTCCCTGCGCTTGGATCTGGGACATCTGTGATGCTTCATAGAACCCTGAGAGACAAGGGATGGAGAGAGGTGGACCAGACCTTGTCCTTCTTGTACTGACTGTCCTTGGGAAGAGCCCTCAGTTCCAATGCAACTGCAGGATAAAGATTCAAAGGAAAAGAGATGAAGTCTTTCACACAATGTCCCTCTGGAGGGAGGGACAAAGACCAGGGAGAAGCTGGGTGTCAGCAGTCCCCAGCCAAGATCCTATTCACCAGAGCACCCATCTCTAAGGTTTTTTTGGCTAATTAGGAAGTCACTGCCTTAAAACCAAAGCAGGGCAGCCCTGAGCGAGGATCTGCAAGGATTTAAATGCCTGGAAGGCAAAAGTTGCATTTCATTGACAGTATAATTGTGTCTTAAACCTCTCTGGTCATCAGAGATACGGCAAGAGTGCTGTCAGCTCAGGACCAAACGAGGTGAATGCAGATAAGGCAGCGCCCATAGGTTGCCTGACTCTAAATGGTGTTGGAACTGTACAAAGGGGCCTGATCTGTGTGAGCCTTGTCCCTGCCGCTGTAACCTAAATAACCTGGAGAGATGAAACACACAATCACAAGTAGGGATTGCCACCTGCTCTAACTGGGAATTTAAAGAAGGGACATCATCTTGGAGGTCAATTGGGCATTTGGAAGGAATTCCACCCATCCAAGCCACTCACCCTCACCCTTCCTCTTCTTCATTCACTCTGGAGGAAGGGTTGCTTATGTGAATACAAAGCCAGCGCTGCTACAAAAGCTGCTCATTGCCAGATTGTGTGTGGTGAAGCAAAGGCCGGTCTGCCTGGGTACGGTACTACTGTTGTATCTACTGTCATAGCAGTGACAGCTAGAGATATGATAATTTTTTATAAACTGGAACAGTTCTATACTGGAAGTTGTACTCTGATATAATTATAGCGGTGTAAACACGACCTGTGCCAGCTTGTTTGTCTTACTTCCTGAACTGGAACAAGCTGCACTGGTGTGCGCATCTCTTTTAGCGATGGAATTGAGTCCTCACATGGATTTTTGCTGCTTTAACAGGAATGGTATTAAAGCAACAGAACTTTGTGCTGAAGGCTGGTCCTCAGTGTCTAAGTAGGGGTTCTTTTGCTCTCTGTCAGCAATAAACAAGCCATAGGAATCCAGTCCTTTAAAGAGAAAGATGAAAGGCAGAGAAAATCTGGTCTCTTCTGTTCCTGTTTCCTGATGAGACTTCAGAAAAGGGCAGGCAGAGAAATGCCTTCAACCCTCACCGTTAAATCCCCAGTGCCCAGGATCTGTGGTCAGGAAAAATATCTCTCCAAAGACATAGAGATGGGATGGATGCTAAAGGGTGGATACCTAAAGAAGGTCTACAATAAACCTGGAGAGGGGCTTTTTATAAGAGCAGGTGGTGATAGGCCAAGGGGAATGGCTTGAACCTGCCCGAGGGGAGAGTGAGCTGAGCTCTTAGGCAGAAGCTGTTCCCTGTGAGGGTCCCGAGGCGCTGGCACAGGGTGATGGCCCAGAGAAGCTGTGGCTGCCCCATCCCTGGCAGTGCTCAAGGCCAGGTTGGACACAGGGGCTTGGAGCAAGCTGCTGCAGCGGAAGGCGTCCCTGTCCATGGCAGGGGTTGGAGCTGGATGAGCTTTAAGGTCCCTTCCAGCACAAACCATTCCAAGATTCTATGTTAGTATGTCCCTAGGGATTCAATAGGTAGCACAGTTTGCCCAGAGGAGGGTGTGCAGGGCGAGCTGGGGAGGACCAGTCCTCAGCACTCAAGCTGTGCTGACTCCCAGCAGCAGGAGCAAACAGGAGATTTAAGAAGCACAAATGCAGAGACGTTTTCCATGTAAACTTTCCCCTATGCCTCTGAGAAGTACAGTGGATATTGACACTGAGCCAAGCAGAAAGAAAGTCTAAGGCGCTCGTTACTGCCATTATCTCATCCTCCCTTTATTTCTCTGCATTATCAAGTAAGAAAATAACTCATGGGAATAAATCAGCCTGGGGACTAGAGTAAAATCCTGGGAATTTTTGTGGGGAAGAGCCTAGGCTTTGTTTAAACAAATAAACAAAAAGTATGAAAAGGAAAGAAGTGCTCTGAGCCAGAAGGGTTCCTGTCCTCTAAAACCGGCATTTGCCTTCGTCCTCTGCAGGTTTTGAATTCATTTCGATAAATATCTGGATCAAATTCCATTTGCACGACAAAAAGAGGCTCTTAATGGAGCAAATACCAACCTGGGAAACTGAAACTTTTTCATCTGGGGCTTTTCTTCTCCACGAGGCTGTTTCCTGAAATCATGATGAATTTGCAAATAGTTTCAGCTGTCCCAAAATTACACTTTTCAGCAAACAGCTACTTGTCTGATGAAAATCACTCAGCTGTTACCAAGGGTTTGGCTAGCTCTGGCTGTTGCATTTCCAATGGGATTTTTCCACAACAGTTAAGCGGGAGCAGCCTGGGAGTTTAAGTACGGATAATTCCCTCCATCCTGTTGCAACTTGTGCAGCTTCAGGTCTTGCCTGGCTCCTGCATGCTGCTGTGCTGTCTGTTGGGAGGGTAGCAGCTGCTGGAGCATCCCTCTGGGAGGGAGCAGAGGCAAAATGCAATGTGTGGGATAGTCAGGAGGAGATATAGAGTAATATATAGAGAGAGATATAGTGTAACTGGAGATGGAACGGTTGATGGAGGGCCCATGGTGGGTGCTGGGGAGGGTTTGGCTGGGTCAGGACAGGCTGGGGAAGCAGTGAAGGACCTCAATGGGAAAAGCAGCACCCTGGTATCTCCATCAACTATAAATGTTATCAAGCAAAGGGGCTGTGGGGAAGGAAAAGGCTTTAAAATCCACTTTTACACACATTGTGCTTTGAGTCAATATTATTTTAGCTATCTAAAGTATTCAAACTAATCACGGCAGTTTCCTTTAATGTCTGCCATTGCAGACACAAGGTTTATTTACTGTAATGTAATACATCTTGAGGGAATGTCATATGCAGATATTAGCAATTAACTCATTAATCTAAAAATCACAATTCTTGCAATTAATAGAGCACTGCACAGTCACTCTAATTACAAACTGTGCACAAAAGGCCAGTCTCACAGGGAACATGTAGCCTCCTAATTAGCCAAGATTTCAAAAGCAGACAGAAAATTGAGATGTTGAGGGTCAGGGAGGGAAAAACGGGAATACAGTGCTCTGTGGCCATAGCTGACAGTGGAACTGGCAAGCAATGCATGAAGAGTTCACTGTGGTGTAGTCTGGAGGGTAGCACTGATCTACCCAGGGTAGCGGTCTGCTGGCAATGAGGTGACTCATTTTGGGGGAAAGCATCTCCTGGCATGGGGGCAATGGGGTCCTGTAGCTCCTCTAACCAGGGAATTCCCAGACTTTTTAAGGCACTCACACATATATGCTCGAGGAAGGCACTGCCGTGGGATGCAGCTGGTATCTGGTGATGGAGATTTAGCTGCCAGGGGACCCACGGCCATCTCTGGGCTCAGGGATGGGGAAAAGCCCCTTGGATTTTCTCCCTGAATTCTATGAGATGCCAAGCGTCCTGGCTCTGGTCCACTGAAACACTTATGCATGCATTTAACTTTAAGCACAGGAACAATCCTGCTGATTTCATTAGGGCTACTCATACGCTTAAGGACTCAGCTGATTTGGGAAAAGAGTGCTCAGCATGAAGCAGGACCAAGCCCTCTATCGCTGGGCATGACCTTGCGGAGTCTTTCAACATCTCTGGTTTTCCAGCTGTAAGTGGAAGGAATTAAACCCATTTCCCTCTGTGCCTGATGTGCTGATGTGGTGGCAGAACCCTGCATCCAACATGAGTGGAGTTACTCACCTGCCTCCAGAAGGGCTCTTCTCTTTCCTGAGACACAAGACCTGGATGCTGGTGTGCTCGGTGGTCCGGTTGCAAATCCCGGCAGGAGCATCGTCCTCTGGGCATTGCAGACATCCCATCCCTTCCAGGGCTCCGGACAACATCCCCAGGGATGCTGTGGGAACTGTTTCCTATCCCAGGCCCCCACTCAGATGCTGTTGTAATCTTTATCTTCAAGCAAGAGACAGGGAGTCTGCCAGCACGTGGCTGGTGTTGGTAGAAACTGTTGTCATAAGCTGAGTTGCAGTGGAAAAAGGCTGCATAAGACAATGCCTGTTTGACTTACAGAGTACAAATACAGAAGCAGCACTGATTTATCCTCCTTTACGTTGTGTCCCTGTGCTACAGCCTCCTGAGGAGTTTAGGAGCTCATGGTTTTAGTCCCAAAAAGAGTACTTTTTCCATCACAGTTTATTGACCACATCCCAAAGATAAACTCCTGAGTCAGGAGGCACTGATTTTCCTAGGGGCACCTCTCATTATCGTTGCTTGCAGAAAGGACCTTTTCAGCTCAGAGCAAATGCTTCCCAGGGAACTATCAGCTTGTCTAGGATCTCTGGAGGAAATCACCACTGGCGTTTGCAGGCTCCTATAATGAAGGTGGAAACATCTTCATGGCTGGTGAAGGGGACAGCTTGGAGAAGTAAAGCCACTGCGTGTTTAGATGATGGTAAAGACAGAGATCATCCTGGCAAGAGCCAGAGGGTCTGCAATTGAAACAGGTCTGATGGCTCTAGTGTTTGATAGGGCATCTACTCTTGTGAGGTGACAGGTCTTCTCAGTGATGGGCTTCTTTGTGCAGACCTTGCTGATAGACTAAACCTGCTGGTGCTAGCACAGCTTGGAAAATAAATGCTGGCAGCATCTCCCTGGGAACAGACCTGTTAATGGCACACTGATCCCACAGCGTGGGCTCATCACAGCTGAGATTGTGGATGCATGGTCACTGACCCCAACATGACAAGCTGAGGTTTGAAGGACACTGGAAGGCCCAAAATCCAGAAAATCTGAGAGCTTTCAGAGAGTGAAAATACTTAAAATGTGTTTGGGAGAGAACTGAGGCAGCCGAAAATGCGAAGATAAATACCCTAAGGAAAAAAGCGCTCTTTCTTCTATGGATAAGAAGGAACTTCACAGACATCTTGGAAGGTGCAGCTGGTCCACCATCCGGCAGAGAGAGGAGGGCTTGGAAGTCATGCAAGTGAAGTATCGTACCTCTTGAGGTATGTATATGAGCAACCCATGAGATACGGGAGCCTGTTGTGCCAGTCTCAAGCAGCCTAAGAAGGGGACACAGAGGCAGGAGAGAAGAACCACGTTGCATGGACCATTTAATGGCTGCTGCCCTTTCAACGAGGTGCTTGCTCTGATGAGCTGTAATCTCCCCTCCCATAGGGTGGGGAGTAACCTTAAAACTAGTATTGTCCAGTCAATGCTGCTGGAAGACTTGGTAAAGGGTGTGAGAGCTTTAACCTGCCAGAACAGGGGAGACTGAGCTGAGCTCTGAGGCAGAAGCTGTTCCCTGTTTTCAGGTGCTGAGGCGCTGGCACAGGGTGATGGCCCAGAGAAGCTGTGGCTGCCCCATCCCTGGCAGTGCTCAAGGCCAGGTTGGACACAGGGGCTTGGAGCAAGCTGCCCTATGGAAGGGGTCCCTGCCCGTGGCAGGGGTTGGAGCTGGGTGAGCTTTGAGGTCCCTTCCAACCCAAACCAGGCTGGGATTCTGTGATTCTGTGAAGAATTAACTAGAAAAAGACTGAGAATGCACACTGACAAATAATGACTCCAGTATCCCTGAGCCCTGTAGTGCCAAACCTGTGCTCCCAGCTTTTTGTCATTTATTGGGCCTGTATCTCTCGGTGTTGCTGTGGAACAGGAACCCATCAATCCTGCAGTGATGATCTCTTGAAAATTAGGGAGAAAAGTGGTCAGTGTGAGAAGGAAAGTTAATTTCTGTGGAAAGGTCGAGAAAAGCCTTAAACCCCAGTTTTGTTGCAATTGCTGTCTCTGGATTATTGTTTGCTGGGAACAGAGTCTGTGATTCTGATCTATTTTTTAATAACAAAGATCGCTGGATATGGGAATAAACAAGAGTTATTAATACACTTCTTATAAGGACAATCTGACCATGGGTCATGCCTGGGGTGAAGCAGTGCGGATCTCCATGGTACTCATCTCGTCCCTGTGCTTTCCTTCCTTGTCTTAACCTATTTGTGCCCAACCTGTCTCTGCTGCAGCCGGGGCACTGGAACCTGACCTATGGACAGGGCTGCTGAGAAACACTGATTAATTGATGGTTGTAAAATATTGCTGGGGCTTTGCATGAAGGGGCAATGGATGAAGTACTGAGAAGAAGTCCCAGCGATGTGACGTTTATGTGCAGAGAAACTAAAAAGCCAAATTTCCTTCCTTAAAATATTCTTTTTTGCCTCTTGCACATGCAAGTATTGTTGTGGAGAGTTTTGTTGCAACCTAAGGACAGTTGTCCCAAGGGCAGGGAAATCAGTGTAAATCTTAAACCCCCTCCATTGCTGTCATGTAATTAACTTCGTGTTTTAACCAAGATTATCTCCCCAAATGAATCATGAGAATAATACGGCTTCAATACCGATCATTCCATAATTAATCTTTGAAAGGAAGAAACTTCATTTCAAGTGCTAGGAAAGTAGCTGTAAAATATTAATCAGAGCGTTCAACTAACAACAGATCACTGGATGCCATCCAGGCCAGATGAAATGCGACCACTTCCCTGCACTTCTGAAAGGCAGGAATTTCATCCAGACGTTTCGAAACTCCTGGGAAAGGCAGTAAGTTACAGATATGCTGAGGGAAATCGTGCTCGGGTTTAAGAATATTGTAGAGTAGAAAAGAAGTGAAGAAGAATAAAATGTAAAATAGTGCTGGAAGCTCAAATAGAGCACTCTGGTAAGACAAAAAAGATGATAAAAAAACGAATGGGTAAGTCCAAGGCGGCAGTTATTAGAATAGCAAAACTACAGAGTTTCTGTACCTAATGGTTTAACTTAGATTAAAAACCATAACTTACCCGAAAACACTCCTTTTAGTACTTTGGAGGTTAAATATGGTTCGTAGCAGCTCTCACAGTTAAATTGTTTTTCCCCTGCTTCAATAAAGGATATTAAAAATCGTTTCCTGGAAAGTAACAAAAGCTGATTATTTGGTTTGCAAACCGACACCGTGATACTCCTTTAAAGGGAAACGTGCTGCAGCTGCCCTTGCACAGCCAGGGCTGAGCTGCAGAAAGCCAAGAGCCCTGCACCTCTCTTAGCAGAGCAAAGGGCTCCATGAGCAGGACCTGAAGTGGGGTCTTTCGCACCAAAGGAGCCATGGAATCCCAGGCTGGTTTGGGTTGGAAGGGGCCTTAAAGCTCATCCAGCTCCAACCCCTGCCACGGGCAGGGACCCCTTCCACTGCAGCAGCTTGCTCCAAGCCCCTGTGTCCAACCTGGCCTTGAGCACTGCCAGGGATGGGGCAGCCACAGCTTCTCTGGGCCATCACCCTGTGCCAGCGCCTCAGCACCCTCACAGGGAACAGCTTCTGCCTAAGGTCCAATCTTATCACCACAACAGTGGGAGATCTGCCCGTCTCCATTGACTGTTCTGTTGAAGCGGCTGCACAGCATCTGCCATGGTGTGTGGTGAGGGAGGTAAAGCCTCAAAGCCCCAATGTGTGAGCAGGTCTGGTTGTTCTGAGGCACTAATCCCCTGGAAGCGTACAGCCCAGAGAGGAGCTCCTTCCAATTCTGTATGTTTTGCAGTGGATGTTTTCCCAGTGTTGCTTTGCTTATACAGTAAATTTTATTGTTCATGGTTGATGGGAAGGGCTGAGATTTACAGTCCTTCCTTCTGGCTGTTTTCATTTGGGATGGGATAGTGTTAGAAAAATTTCCTGGGATAAGAGTAACTGCAATACACAATCCCAAAATGGCTAGCAGCCTCATCTGCTCCCCATGAGAACAGCTACATGTACATGTACAATTAGGGATAAGACTCATGCTTAAAAGCAGGAAATTGCATGGGCTTGTCTGCAGCAGGAAGGTGGGTTCCCCAGGCCACACTCTGCAATTCCATGCATCTCCCTCCCCTTCTTGGCCACCCACCCTCTCCCCATTCCCAGGATTTCTGTTATTATTTACCCAGGATTCTCCTCTGCAATAGGTAAGGGAGATGCTCCAGCTTCTGGAGATGCCATGAAACACCTCTGTGAGTTACACTGGTGCAAGTTGCTATGAACCGCTCAAGTTATTTCCTCCTTAATGGGAGAATGAGATCAATATCACAAGTCAGCAGCATTAAACATGGACCTGCTCAAAGGAATCCAGAGGAGGTCATGAAGATGCTCTGAGGGCTGAAGCACTTCTGCTATGGAGACAGGCTGAGAGAGTTTGGCTTGGGTTGGAGGGGGTTGGAGCAAGCTGCCCTAGTGGAAGGGGTCCCTGCCTGCAGCAGGGGTTGGAACTGGATGAGCTTTAAGGTCCATTCCAACACAAACCAATCCAGGGTTCTATGATAATAAAAATCTACATAACATGGAAAAATTCCTTCTGCTTCCTTGGGAAGGACCTGTACTGGATCCTAGCTGCAGATTGTGCCATACCCCCCAGCACCTAGGAGGCTATTAGGGGAGAAGACCCCCCTTCATTCATCAGCAGCCATTCATCTCTCTGTGACACAACCTCTGCTCCACAGAATAAGGGAGCAAAGAGGTGCTGATGATTCCCATGTCATTCTCCAGTGCTGTAAGCTGGGTGCCTCTGTCATGGAGGTGATGAGGTTAAAACAGATGGGGAGAAATGGGAAAACTCCTCCAGGCTTCCTTGTGGATGTAAACAGCTCTTGAGGGATTAAAATACAAAGATGGAAGCTGTCATCTATTTTTGGAGCTGTTTTCCTCTCAGGGACTAACTCCAAGGCTATTAATCAGCACAACAAGAAGAGGAAGAGACTCTCAAAGATCAATTGCTCCTCGCTGGAGAAGTAGTTCAAAATAATTGTGCATGTGTTGGGGCTCTTTTTGGTGTAATTGAATGGTACCAGAAGAGTCAAGTACATTTAAGGGATAATCTCTCCTGCACTGTAGTGAACAAAGCAATACGCCTATTGAGACTGATTAATCACAGAGGAGGTGCCAAAGAGTTTAATCCATCCCAGAAGTCTTTTACAACAAGGACCCTGCAAAGTGGTGGGGATGATTATTATGCAAGAAAACTGTTGGAATATAAGAAATCCCCACTCTTTGATATACACAAGTATTGTTTCTGCCTCCACCTGCAGGAAACTTCCACCTCAGAAGTTTGGATAAGGACTTTGTGGTAAAACAGACTGCAGACAGGAAAGGTTCATGCAGGGTTATTCCTAGAAAGCCGCCTCCTCCCTTGATTGCCTTTTGCTGATGGAGACAGAGACGGGAAAAGCATGGAAAAAAGCCTTCTGATTAAAAACAATGCTTCTATAGACCTTTCATCCTGTACAAACCAAAGGATGTCCCTCTGTGGAACTAGGTGAGCTTTAAGGTCACTTCCAAACTAAGCCATTCTAGGATTCTATGATTCCTATAGTACGAGAGGTCTGATCCTCGCCCTTCATCCTTAGGATGGGAAAAGTGCATTTTTCTGCTGAGAAGCCTAGACCTGTCACTGGCATCACTGAATCTGCAGGGAATTAGTGGGATGAGGCTGCTTCAGGCTCCTGTCTTCGCCTGGAAGGCAGTTCTTCACCCAGCAGCGATGCTGTGCACACCTTACATGAGAGAGGATATGAAGAATCGGAATAGAAAACTGGTCCAAATTTGAATAACATCCACACTGGGAGGATTAATACAGGAGACATGGTCACCAAGGAGATCTGCATCTTATTCTTATGCAGAAAAAGAGTGCAAGCGTGATACATCCATAGAAATGTCATCCTCACTGCTCGTGCTGCAGAGGTAGGTAAGAAACTTTGGATAGCTGTACACGCAGACTCTGTACAGGAGCATCTCATAGCTGCTTCCACTTCTTTTTCTCTTTTTCCCTCTAAGCAATGCTGAGTAAACAGCAGGAAAATATTTCAAACATCTCAGCTGGCAAATCAAATGCAAACACGAGAACATCATTTGCTTCATCTTCCTAACCTGAAGACAGGATTCCTATCATGAAAGTACACCAAACAATAAGCACCTGATTTGTTTGCAAGGCCCTTTTGCAAGGAAGAGGATGTGCCCTTTCATCTGATACATCTTGGCCTCTGATGTACAAATCCCTGTCTCTCTGTATGCAGGGAGATTTCCAGGGCAAATCCCATTTTGACTTGTGATTGAAATCAATGCATCCAAACAGGTGTCAGGAGGTGTTTTTTGTCCCATTTGGTTTGGGACCACACTTACTCGCCTCTGAATCAAGCTGCTGGCTCATGTTGCTGTGTCAAGGATGTGCAGGCTGGATGGGCACAGAAAGAAAAGGTCAAAAGGAACCAATTCAACCCATTTTGAGCTCTAAATTAAATGAAAGGCAAACCTTGTGGCCCTGGTTCAGGAAAGCACCACTCATCAGAAAAGCCCTTTAGGATGTGTGTGGGTGTCTTTCCTGATTCAGGGTCTAATGTTGCTCTGAAGGGATGATCAGCTGAGTGCTTCTGCACTGTGCATGAGCAGAATCCTTTCTGTACGGAGTATCACACCATATGCCAACTGTTTACAAAAGACCATTATATACCATTATATATATAGTGAAATACCATTAATGGTATTTCACTCTTTTACGCTCTTTCCTTGATTTGGACTTCAAAACAAAAAGTAAATCCTATTATTCTTTTCATCAGAGTCTTTTGTAAGTCCTTATTGGTCTCATGTTTGAGACTATGAGAGCAGTTGTATTAAGTCTGCCAAAGTTGCTTCTAATAAAATTGTGATTTCTGATGCAAATGTAAGACCTTAAGTCATCTTCCCCTTGCTTCCATGTGTACAAGCATCACAAGAACACAGCTTGTGGCTGGGGGGGGGGGGTTCTTTCAATCATTTGCTTGGATATAAAGATATTAATGTAATAATCTACACACTGCAGGAAATGCATTCAGCCCCTGGATCGTGTGTATCTGAGCAATGGTGACCACACTCAAAAGTATAGATATGTGGTCTACCACCAGGTTAATTACCAGATATAAACTGTAAATGTATTAACTCTAGAGCTTCAGTGCAGTGAATGCAGACTGCACCTCCCTTGAGAGCCAGAAGAGTTTCCCCAGGATCTCTTTGGCTTCAACTCAATCACATACCACCCAGTGGCACAGTCAGGAACTGTATTTCCCATCTATTTGGGAATACTTTGTGGATGCAGTAATATATCCCTAAACTATATATTAGGAAGGATCTCCTTTTTCCTTCCAGATTCAGCTCAAGACTCCACTAACTTCTAATGGGCTTTACAATAAGTGGTAGCTCAAAAGAAGCCTTTATGAAGTGTTATAAAATTCTTGATGGGAAAGCATATGCTTCTCCTTACTAAGTGTAAAGGTGCACTAATAAGGCAAAACTATAAACACAGCTCAGATATGGCCATCACAAGGCTCAAAACCACAAAGGGCTGTGTGCTAGGAATGCATTTTCACAGACATAGAATCACTGAATCCCAGCCTGGTTTGGGTTGGAAGGGACCTCAAAGCTCACCCAGCTCCAACCCCTGCCACAAGCAGGGACCCCTTCCATAGAGCAGCTTGCTCCAAGCCCCTGTGTCCAACCTGGCCTTGAGCACTGCCAGGGATGGGGCAGCCACAGCTTCTCTGGGCCATCACCCTGTGCCAGCGCCTCAGNGGCAGGGACCCCTTCCACTGGAGCAGCTTGCTCCAAGCCCCTGTGTCCAACCTGGCCTTGAGCACTGCCAGGGATGGGGCAGCCACAGCTTCTCTGGGCCATCACCCTGTGCCAGCGCCTCAGCACCCTCACAGGGAACAGCTTCTGCCTCAGAGCTCAGCTCAGTCTCCCCTCCGTAGAGAACAGTTTTTACATGGAATAAACATCTTATTTTTCCTACTTGGACAGCTCTGTGAGTTGAACCTCCTCAGGAGTGACCCATCCCTAGCTCTTGCAAGAACACCTCCATCCCGATGAGTCTAATATGAACGATAAATATTAGCATGAGAAAAGTCTGAAAGTTGCTCTTTATCATTACTTGTAGGTTATAGACAGGTTTAAATAAAATCCATATTCCCTCCGCCTTCTCCTGAACAGCAGCTGGTATTTGATATCAAGAGATTTTCCCTATTAAATTAATCAGAAGTCATCAAGTTCTAGGCAAAGTCTAGAGGGGTTTTTGGGGGCTCACTTCAGAATTAATCCCAGTGAGTTTGAAAAGGGTATACATTTTTCATTATGTCAGATGAAAAGAACATCCTTCCTATTTGTATGATAGTGCAATAAAAGGCTTCACCAGTGCCTTCAGCTCCAGGGTAATTTTTTACTTGTCTATCTGCTTCACTCTTCTTTGATCAAACAAAGACTAAAAATACTGTGGCATTTCACTACTTTAAAACTCAGACACACATCGACTTCATCTTGCTGAGGGAATATTGGAACCTCCTGCATGTTTGAGTTGCCTGGACTCTGTGGTTTCTGGGTAAGGACCAACATCACCAAGCACTACATAGATGCAGCATCGCCTCTTAGAGCATCTACTGCAATCCCACTGCTGTGCTGCCACCAGCCAACGCATAAAGCAGATGCAGCCTGGGGGTAGTTGCAGTGCCCCAGTTTTGTTACCCAGCTATTTGAATATAATCTTAATTTCTTTCTTCCCATCAGAGGAGGAGAACTGCAATGCTCGAAGCAGCTCAGGCTCCTCGGTTGCTTTGCTGTCCCCTCCAGATGCCCAGCCCTCATTAATTCTTCCCCCCATGCTGCCTGCCTTTGTCCTTTTTTTTTCTACCTTCTTTCCTTGCTTATCTTCAGGCACTTCCCATAATCCCACTCCCTCCTTTGTCCACGGCAAGGTTCTTAGCTCATGCTGCTGAGCTTCCCTTCCTTTATCTCGCTTCCTGTCCTTTCTGCAGCTTCGTGTTCCTACTTCTCCTCTCTCCACCACAAATTCATTCAGCATTTTCTGCAGTGACTCCTTGTCTTTTCTGCCCTTCTCACTGCATTTCCACCTTGCCCTTAGCATCCCTGTTTCCCCTGGGAAAGGTCCAGCACTTTCCCCGCTTGCAGGGCTCTCCACCCCTGTGCTCATTCCCTCTGCTGAGGCTGAGGCTCAATAGCAACCCATATCCTGAAGGTCTTTTCCTCCACAACATCCTCCTCTTCCTCTGCCCCTTGTGAGCTCCTCCACAGCTTTCTCATCCATCATTCCACCAGCACACTGCTGGAACCTCTGCCCCCAGATGTGCACCCACATCTGTACCTGCCCTTCCAAACATGTTCAGCTTTTCCATCCTCGCCTTGCAACCACCTCGATTTCCATGATGAAGTTTTCCCTTCTTACAAAGCCTCCCTTGCAGCCCATCCTCTTTCTTCTCACCGTTGGTAATCCCCACTCTCTCCCTCATCTAAACTCCTCTCTGTCTCTTGCCTTTTTTAGGCTGTAAGTGCTTCAGGACAGGGAATATGCATCATCCATGTTTATAAAGTGACTGGTAAATTTTGTGACACTGTATAAATATTTCCTTTATTAATTACAGTCTCCAGCATGATGTTTTACTTCAAAAAGGTTTGTAGAAAGGAAATACATATTTTGGCAGCATCTCATCGACTATGTTGACCTCACTTTATAATTTCCCTCCCAGCACAGGAAAGCACATACCGCAGTGATTGCTATCGTTGGCAGCAAACGCGCAGACCTTCTTCCACATGCAGAAGATAAAGACCTATCTGTTAACCTCCTGTTTGTCTCCGTATCATTGCAAACCGATTATGTGACAACCTTTTAAGTGAGGGTGACATTTTCTACACCTCAGCTCCTACAATTAGATCTGAGTGTCAGAGAACATCATGTTGGTGTAGGTAAGAAGAAGGGAGGCATTAATCTTCCCCAGCAGCACGGATGCCAACTGTTTGTCAGGGCTGGTGTTACATTTCACTTCATCCATCTGCTTGACACAAGGCTTTCTGCAGTGCTCAAGCCTTCCTTGTCAGTGGGTACCAGCTGAAGAGTTCATAGTGTGGGTTCATCTTCATCTGGCCAATAACTTGCACACTATTCACTCATGTGGTGCATTATAGTGGTAATGAGTAGGAGAAAAATCTCTTTTTTTTTGGTGAAAAGATGTCTCTGGACTCTCACATAAGCAGAAAACATTTTCTCCTTTGAATCTCCAGGAGAAGTGTCCAACCACCAGCACAGACAGGCAGTGTCCCTTAACAGACACTGCCTTCCAAGGGCAGCTCCGCCATGGGCAGGAACCCCTTCCACTGGAGCAGCTTGCTCCAAGCCCCTGTGTCCAACCTGGCCTTCAGCACTGCCAGGGATGGGGCANGGGCAGGGACCCCTTCCACTGGAGCAGCTTGCTCCAAGCCCCTGTGTCCAACCTGGCCTTGAGCACTGCCAGGGATGGGGCAGCCACAGCTTCTCTGGGCCATCACCCTGTGCCAGCGCCTCAGCACCCTCACAGGGAACAGCTTCTGCCTCAGAGCTCAGCTCAGTCTCCCCTGTACTGGCAGGTTCAAGCCATTCCCCTTGTCCTGGCCCTGCAGGCCCTTGTCCCAAGCCCCTCTCCAGGTTTCTTGTAGGCCATAAAAGATGCTTTTAATCATTATGACTGTTCCTACATTAGGAATTGTACCAGTTCTAACTATGCCCACTGCCTAAATATATTTATAAAATGAAGCTGCCTCACCCAAATAGATGCCTATGAAAAGTGGAGAGACCTCATTATAGTACTTTGTCTGCTCTCTCCTAAATGAGTCTTAATGAAATATTGACTTAGTTCTGGCATTGTTTCAAGAGCTTGCTTGCACCTTACCCTAACCAGTGTAGTATTAAAAGCCTAATCAAAGCATAAATCATCGCAAACATGTTTAATTGCTTTGCAATCCGAGAGTTTAACAAGGCTTTCCCAACTGGGATCCTAGAAGTGAGGGAAGCCCAAACTGACAGTTGGAAACGGTAATGATCAGGACCCAGCATAAAGGAAGTGCTCCTGAACTGTGATTTTAAAGAGCCAGTGATGCCTCAGCGAAAACTCTTGCATTGGGGTGATTGCTCATTCTGAATAGCTATTGAGCCCATCAACACCTGCACCTCAGTGAAGAAGAAACTCATATACTAATTTGACCCCTGTGTTTTTTCACCTCTGTTTATAGATTTCCTCCAGGAGACAGATGAATAATGAAATAGTGGCACAAAATGATGTCAAAAGCAAAGGCAAAACCACCCGAGAGCTGTGGAGGGTCCCACAGCAACAAATGACTCTGTGCCAAAAACCTCAGCCTTCACTCTTTGTCCTCACTGATGAGCTCTTCTTCAGCTATTACCACTTAGAAAAGAAATCTGAGAGCCACTGCTGAGAGTTTGAAGAAACATCATTCAAAGCTCAGGAAGGCGACTGGAATATTACAGTCATGTGTGCCTGAAAGCTCATTTAATTTTCCCAGCTCTGTAAGCTGGTGTAATAAAAGGTGTTATGTCTATCTATGAACTCTGCTCCATGCTGTATCCTGCAGCAAAATACCCCTAAACCAGACAATATCACTATGCCACTGTATAAATTCATGTGTGCAGTTCTCCTACATCCCCTTCAGCTTAGAAAAGGAGATGATTGAAAGGGGAGGGTGATAAAGAACTGCAATAACCTGAGTGGCATGGAGGAGGAGTAATGGGAGCGAATGTGAGTTACTCAATCTGAGAATAAGTGAAAGCCAGCTTAAACTTTTGAGCAGTTAAAACAAATACCAGAACCCCTCCTTTCGTATCTCATAGAAAGTCTACTGAAACTGTGGAACTCATTTGCTTTGGTGCACCAAAACTAAGAAAAAAATGATGGGTTTTAAAGGGAGGAGACATATTTACATAGGAAAGGTCCAGAGGATGAATTAAGCCTCTTTCTCCCTCTTTTTACTCATGTAGTTATAGTAGTTACAGTGCAGTGTGCTGTAATGACTCTACCTCCTCCAGTGGGCTCACACCTCCTTCAGTACCCACATGCACTGGTTACTCTTTAATTACTGGGCAGCTTCTACTTTCCCTAGCTTCCTGCTGGTCACAAGAAGAATATGGTCAAATATGGAGAATATCTCATTATAAGGCCCTAGTGTGCCTCTGGCTTCTTACAGGAGGCTTCTTCTCCTTCTGTAAGGAGGGCCATGAGGGTGATCAGGGGCTGGAGCACCTCCCATACAAAGACAGGGTGAGAACATTGGGGCTGCTCAGCCCAGAGAAGAGAAGCTGCAGGGAGACCTCATAGCAGCCTTCCAGTATCTGAAGGGGGCTACAAAGATGCTGGAGAGGGGCTCTTCATTAGGGACTGTAGTGATAGGACAAGGGGTAACGGATTCAAACTGAAACAGATAAAGTTTAGGTTAGATATAGGAAGCTCTTCCCTGTGAGGGTGCTGAGGCGCTGGCACAGGGTGATGGCCCAGAGAAGCTGTGGCTGCCCCATCCCTGGCAGTGCTCAAGGCCAGGTTGGACACAGAGGCTTGGAGCAAGCTGCTCCAGTGGAAGGAGTCCCTGCCCATGGCAGGGGTTGGAGCTGGATGGGCTTTAAGGTCCTTTCCAACACAAACCATTCTATGAATGGAATGATGAAACATTAGGTGTCACAGTGTTGCATTTAAACCATCTCCTCCGGCCAGGTTGTCCTGGTCTCACAGGATCACCAGTTTGCTTTCTCACTGTTTACATCTTCCTTACAAAACCCTAGTTTTCCCATAATTACAAAGACTAAGCTACCATCTGCACCCATCACTACCAGGAAAGCTGCATTTATCTATTTGCATTTATTAACTACCCCCAGCCCTATTTCTCAGCCTCATTTGTCTGTCAAGTTCTGACCAATTGGAAGCTGTCTGTAGCTGGAAGTTCTGGAGATGGGGACCACACCATGCTGATGTTCCATGCTTCTCAGAGGTGCTCATTAATGCAAACCTCTGCCTGCGCAGCTGCTGTTATTCCAGATGAGAAGGAGGGACCACAGAACATAGGGAGCGCAGTCTTTGTGTCACCTCTCCACAGCTGCTGCCTCTAGCAGGACAATTGTGGTTAAGGTTTTGCCCAATGTGGGATAAACAGATTTAAATCATCTGCATGCAACCACCAACAGGGAGTGTTAAAATCGGGATTAGGACTGAGGTCTTTTTGCCTTCACTCCTGCACTTGCTTAGTCCATGGTTCATCAGAGGAAAGGAACAGAAATGCTGGTTTTGACCTAGGATTTAGTCCAGTGTCCTGGAGCACAAAACCAGACATCCTTCCCAAAGTAATTCCTCCTTAGCCCTCAAAGTCATCCTGATTATTTCCATATCCTCAGATCCCTGCTGAGGCTCAATCTGGGGGCACACACACACTGACCAGCCCTGCTTCCCTCCCCAGGCAAGATTCCTTTCCTTTGGGGTTACCCTGCACAACTCCTGTTCCTGCCAGTGGGAGCTGTGTGTGTGTCTAAGAAGAGAATTTGGCTGCGGAACAGTATTTTAACTACTATATTTAACATATTGTATTATGACATTTACAATATTTCCCCCAAAGCTCTTCTCAGATTGAAGAGAAGCAATTCCCTGCATTATGCTGGCCCTTTTTCCTTGTTGATTGACAGTGAAATTAAATCAGTTCATTGCTTGTATGTGGTATGCGACTAATTCTGCTCAGCATGGTTGAGCAATAGGTTATCCTGCTAGACACCCCATCGACTTCCCCAGAGCCTCTGACTGTGACACAGGGCTCCTCCTGAATAAGACTGAGGATCTGGCTCTGCATTTGAATGAAGATCTTTGTCACCAGATGAAGTTATGGGGCTGGGGGGTTGTTTGGGTTTGGGTTTGGGTTTGCTTTGCCTGCGGTCCTCTGAGTGTGCTCATTTGTTTGCATGTAGTTCCTTAATGCTGGATGGGAAGAACATTTACAATGAAATCTGTTTCATTTGATGTTAATTATTTTGTACAAATTCAGTTATTATGCCATGCCCCGGTAGCACACAAACTGTTCAGCCATAAACAGATGAAAGACTACTTCAGGGGAGAACCACTAACATCTGGAGACATGAGTCAGATAACAGAGTCTTGGAGAGGAGGAGGAGAAATCTATATAGAATCATAGACTGATAGAATAGTTAGGGTTGGAAAGGACCTTAAGATCATCCAGTTCCAACCCCCCTGCCATGGGTAGGGACACCTCACACTAAACCATGTAAGGACTCCATCCAACCTGGCCTTGAACACTGTCAGGGACGGAGCATTCACAACATTCTTGGCCAACCCATTCCAGTGCCTCAGCACCCTCACACTAAAGAACTTTTTCCTTTATCTAACCTAAACTTCCCTTCTTTCCAAGACTAACTGAACGCACCCATTTTAATCTAGGAATAGGACTAAAATTTCAGGAGATGAATTACCCTTCTGAAATTTTCAGTTCCATGGGCCTCGGAAGACTAAAGCAGCGTGCACAATTTTGTAGGGAAAAAATAGTTCATTGAGACCAAAAGGAACCACATTTAGCTTCAAACCAAAAGCATAAGAGTGTGTTAATTTCCCTGGGGTCCTTTAGAACAGTTTGGATTGTTCTAACGTTATTCACACAGCTTCTTAGAGCAAACTATGACAACAGGAAACTTCCCTAAGCCCAAAGCCCAAGCTATGACTCAAGTGTACAACTAGAGGCAGATCCAAATTATGCAAATGGCTCTCCAGTGTTTTCAAGCAGACAGAAATGGTCAGAAATATGGTGTTTGAATGCTTGAAAGGTTCTTCTGCTGGAAATATGGATTCTAGATCTACTCTATTCTTCCTGATCTAATCAGCTTTGGGATGGATTTGAGGATTCACAAGGGGGAATGAATGGCTTTAACCTGCCCGAGGGGAGACTGAGCTGAGCTCTGAGGCAGAAGCTGTTCCCTGTGAGGGTGCTGAGGCGCTGGCACAGGGTGATGGCCCAGAGAAGCTGTGGCTGCCCCATCCCTGGCAGTGCTCAAGGCCAGGCGCAGGGGCTTG
>NDXB01006669.1:0-11307 GCA_002631895.1 Agapornis roseicollis | reverse complement strand
TGAGGCAGAAGCTGTTCCCTGTGAGGGTGCTGAGGCGCTGGCACAGGGTGATGGCCCAGAGAAGCTGTGGCTGCCCCATCCCTGGCAGTGCTCAAGGCCAGGCTGGACACAGGGGCTTGGAGCAAGCTGCTCTATGGAAGGGGTCCCTGCCCGTGGCAGGGGTTGGAACTGGGTGAGCTTTAAGGTCCCTTCCAACCCAAACCAGGCTGGGATTCCATGGTTCCTGTTGTATGCGTGCAACTTCCCATGTACCACCTGCAACAGCCTCCAGCTCTGCAGAAAGTTCAGGTTCACTGCAGTGTGATCCCTTGATATGGTCAGATGTAATGATACAGTCTCTAGGGTCCATAAGGTACTTTGGGATCTACCTCTGAGGATCCTGAGCAGACCTTGCTGAGCCTGAGCATGGACCTTATGTTAGAAACATCTGCACTGCACCAGGCTGTGAGTGCTACTTCCATGTAGTGCAGTGTCAATACATGCTCTATGTCCATGTTCCGAAAGTAGCTAGGTGATTTAGAAACCTAAGTGCTATTCTAGAAGTCAATTTAAGCACTTGAGAGTGTAAACCTTATTGCAAGTCAGCGCCATTGAAGGTGCAATTCATCCTATCTCCCTTAGCTTTCCAAAACTTGGACAAGGTTCCTGGAATTGCTTCACAGGTAGTGGAGAGCAATGCTCCCAAGACAGGTGGTAGACGCAGGTGGCATGATCTGCCCTGGTTAGGCATTGGGCCTTCTCCATCAGAACAGAGAGACCCTGGCATAAAGCTTGTCATGGTGTAAGCACCAGATCGGTACATTTTAGATCATTAGGCATACATAAAGTAGGCTTTCAGTATTCTAAAATGCTGTGTAAAAAATAATGAGGTGGTGCTGAGCTCCCTGCTGATGTGACCTTATTGTTTCCAGGGTCCAAGAAGAACTCTTTTATAGGTCACCACTATGACTAAACCTCAGATTTCCATGTTCTTTATATGCCACTGTCATGCTAACGGCACAGGAGTAAGCGCAGTCTGGTACAACCATTGCAGAATTAGGAATCCAAGGACTAACTCTAAGGATTTAGCTCCCAAGTCACATTTGAAATGGCACAGGGTTGGGTTTTTTAATAGTTTTTGCTCTGTGCTTTGATTTCCCACCTGCAAAACATCTCATCCTCCAGAAGTTTAAGGACAATATATCATGTCTGAAGGACAACAGGCTGTTTGGCAGCACTGGGACATGTACCCCCTGGTGATGGAGATGAGAGAGGTCATAGAATCATAGAACCCTGGTATGGTTTGGGTTGGAAGGGACCTCAAAGCTCCTCCAGCTCCAACCCCTGCCACAAGCAGGGACCCCTTCCACTGGAGCAGCTTGCTCCAAGCCCCTGTGTCCAACCTGGCCTTGAGCATTGCAAGGGATGGGGCAGCCACAGCTTCTCTGGGCCATCACCCTGTGCCAGCGCCTCAGCACCCTCACAGGGAACAGCTTCTGCCTTACATCCAACCTGAACTTGCCCTGTTTCAGTTTAACCCATCACACCTTGTCCTATCTCTACAGTCCCTGATGAAGTTCTTCAAGGTAGGTCCAGCATTTAACTAAGCTCCCTTGGGAGCTGCCAACCCTGAAGCCTAGAAGACCCCTGAGGCAACCAGGAAGCTGTAGGAACTCTTTTAATGTCTGTCCCTGTAGTTGCAACATCTGTCACTGCAGTTCAGGAGAGACAACTAATCAATAACTATGGAACCAAATTGGCAAATAAAACTAAAATCCATTAAATGGCAGAGGTATTTACTTGCTGTATTTACACCACGGAGAGCTGCACTGTCAGTCAGTGCTTCCCCTTTGCAAGATAGAAGCAATTTGTGCAGACTGATCCCAGTTTTCTCATTAATATGGAAATGAGGCATGCCAGTTGTTAGGTTAGAAGAAAGCTGTCATGTTTATTGTGACAGATTTAATGGATGTGTTTGGATTGTGCATTCAATGTGTTTTCAAGAGCATGTCTTATCTTTGTTTAGGCAGTAAATCAAACATGTAAACAACAATTCATTAGCATCTGTCAGAAGCTCAAAGCTACATTGTTATAGTTGAAAATCTCCCCAGAGGTGAAAAAAAGTGTATCTGACTTATTCCAGATTAGCTTCAATATTGTCTTTCTGTTTACCAACTTGTAAGTAATGATTGAGCCGCAGAATAGGTGCACTGGGATAGCACTAGGGGTCAGACAGAAACCAACCAAGCACCAGGAATCCGGAGCTGGGCCACAAACCATAGCCCACACACCTCTGCCATCATGGGGACTCAGCCCTTGCCATGCCCAGGTATGGAGTGGGGGCTGTAGAACCTACTTAATGCCTTCAAAGGAGAAGTCTCCACTGGGGCTACTGCAGCTGCATCTCGTGGCTCACCACCCCAACATCGCCGAGTGGGAGATTTGGATGTGGGATGGATGGTGGGAATAATTTGGATTTAGGGAGCTGGCTACAAGTGGTCTCCCAGAGGGTCAAGACTGGATTTGCTGAAGCAGAAAAGGACTGGACCTCCAGCCACAGAGAACTTACAGCAATCTTGGTGCACATCCATCCCTCCTTCCAAACCAAATTGTCCCACTTCTACCCAAAGTACCTGGTCACAAATCCCAACCTTACTCAAGGTCTAAAGCTTCCCATGATTGCAATACAACCAGATTTTCACAGGTCCTCTGACTTGACAGTGAGTGATAAGAATGCCTGACTCATGAAGCATTCCATATTGCTCTTGAAGATGTCCCTGTTCATGGCAGGGACACTGGAATAGATGACCTTGAAAAGTCCCTTCCAACACAAACCTTTCTGTGATTCTATGACTCTGGTGCTGCTCAACTGCCATGGACAAATAGGACTCAATGTATTTAAAAGGCATCAGTTGTTTCAGCTGCCTGAGTAGTTAACACCCAGTTGTGGATGGAGCTGGACCATCTCAAGGAACCTGCTAATATGTGAAACCCATTGCCAATCTAAGAAAGGTACTTTGTGTCTTCACTATAAGAAATCACACTGCTGTGTAGATAAAGGGAACTTATCTAGGCAGCAAAGTAGATTTTCAGGTTGATTGCAAATCATAAATATTTGATTCACTGTAATTACTGGTTCTTAAGTATCATTTTCTAAATTATTATTATTTCTATTAAACATAGAAACTTGGGATGGAAGAGTGAGCTAATGCAGTAACACTTCAGAACTGAAGATCTGGGTTTGTAGAAGGTCATAAGTGAACTTGTCTTTTGTTTCTTCCCATCTACCTGTCTTCCAGACCACCACAGATGTGGAATTGGTGCTCAGGTGATCCCAGACATAGCAGGGCAGAAGTCATGGACTACGTGACACAACACAGTTTCTGTGTAATGTCCAGCTCTGGATGGTATTTGTAGTCTCTGGAGAACCAAACTCATTTGGGAACAAAGAGCTTGTAAAAGTAGAATTAGTCATCAATGAGTAGAAGCTAAAAACAGTAATGCAGGGCTGTGAGAATAAGGGCTGGAGTCCTGCTGTGGTTGAATGCTTCCCTTTACTCCTCCTGCCTGCAATGAAAGGAGGTAACAGAGGTGCTGCAAGGGCTGGAGCAGCTCTGCTCTGGAGCCAGGCTGAGAGAGCTGGGCTGGGGCAGCCTGGGAGAGAGGAGGCTCCTGAAGGGGAGACCTGAGAGCAGCTCCAGGGCCTAAAGGGGCTGCAGGGAACCTGGAGAGGGGCTTGGGACAAGGGCCTGTAGGGCCAGGCCAAGGGGAATGGCTTGAACCTGCCAGAACAGGGGAGACTGAGCTGAGCTTTTAGGTAAAGCTGTTCCCTGTGAGGGTGCTGAGGCGCTGGCCCAGGGTGATGGCCCAGAGAAGCTGTGGCTGCCCCATCCCTGGCAGTGTTGAAGGCCAGGTTGGACACAGGGGCTTGGAGCAAGCTGCTCTATGGAAGGGGTCCCTGCCCATGGCAGGGGTTGGAACTGGATGAACTTTAAGGTCCCTTCAATCCAAACCAGTCTGGGATTCTATGGTTCCGTGCTCACCAGCCATACAGGCAATCCAGCATCTCTTTAAAACCATTGTTTTAAACCCAATTGGGCTATTGAGCACAAACATCTTCCTGACCTTCTGCCCTCTTCTGTCAGGCTGGTGATGGATCAGAGACCTTGGTTCGAGGAGGCAGGGATAACCCAGGAGCTGCGCAGGAGCTGCAGTTGAATCCCCTGCCCCAGCAGCCTATCAAAGCCCACTGAGCCAGCACCAGCCTTTCATTTATTCAACTTCCTTCCTCCAAAGGAACTTACAATTTAATCAGAACTTCTTAATAGTACATGAATTCTAAATTGCAGCCATTTGTTGTAGCTAGCCTTAGGCTTTTCTGTCTGTTAGAAATATCTATGTTATTTCTTCCTTTTAGAGTTTACGTAAATAAAATAAAATAAACTTTTACAAATAATGTTTGCCACTTAATGTTCTCAGCCCAAGTATCTATCTGAGGAAATAGAAATCCCTCCTTACAATTCGTCTTAAGGATGTAGTTTCGGTTTTCTTATGAAGTAATAATGAATGTACCACAGATAATGTTCCAATAGTGCAAATGAGAGGAGCATATAATCAAAATGATAATAACGGGTATTGTATGGCTGCTATAATAAAATCCATCCCACTATGAAAATCATATCTCAAGGCAACATTCTGTCTGATTTTTGTAATAATTGCGCAAGTGAGAGCAGGGCAGCCACAGAAACAAAGGTGCCGCAGTGGTTCATTATCCAGGCGCTGTCCCACCAGCCCATCCTGCCTGGTCAAGGGGCTCTGCTGGGATTAAAGAGAGGAATCAGTCACTTAACATGGAATAAAACCCCATCCTAGAGCCAGTCGCACCTTAGGCACAGTCAGGATGCAGACTGAGCTAGAAAAAGGGTGTGCATTTGTGTATCTTATTGCTCCCTGCCTGCACAGGCAGCGTGCCCATGGAGGACATGGGATTTCTCCAGCCTTGTGGTTGGGTTTGTCCCTTCACTGTGGTCAGGTTTCCTCATGATGAGGCAATGGCTGTTCCCCATTCTGGGGTTTCTCTTCTAGATGTTTCTTTCCACCCAGGTGAACCCCATGTTCCTCACTCCTTTATTTAACTTCAATCTCTTCCATGCTTGCTATGCAGCGCACGGGGATGGTGGCCCGTGTTGCTGTTTGGTGCCCGTTAGAAATGCTTGCGTACATACATAATGCCTGAATTTTAAAGCACAAATGACTTTCTTTGGGGCCAACAGGCTCAGCAGATACAATCTGTCATGTCAGCTCTCATTCACTTCACGCTTATTTTTTTTCTTAAAGGAAATTACCATGCCAAAACTCCGCTCAGAGTACTAACAGCAGCAAAGCTGCCTCTCAGGCAATGCTCTGGATTAGATGTCTTGAGCCAGACCTTTTTTTAGCTCTAGTCTGTTTAGCTTCTCATTATCTGTCATCTCTGGTACGTTATGCTTGGGTTCTGCCTGGCACCCCTGTGTTCTGCTTCATCATTGCCGTGATCCCAGTGGAAACAAGGCACAGGGCAGGAAGAGCTGATCCTCAGCATGGTGTGGAAGTCAGCACATAAAGGACATCACGTGGCTGTAGGATTTCAGCAGCCTGGAGTTATTTGCAAGATTAGGATCTTAATCTGGAAAGTGGATCCAATCTAGGCTGCTGCATTACTTCCATCTGCGACTGCTGTGTCCCAGCAATAGGGTTTGGCTTTGGGTTTAATTGCCATGGATTTGTTAAGTGACACGTACGTGTATTTACATGTGTGTGCCCTTAAGTGAAGAATCATTTCCAGTCTGTTCTCTCTATGCTTTTCTACTCTGGTAAACACGTATTGCTGTTTTCATTACATTCCAGTCTTTGATTGCTGAGCTGTGTTAAAGCATCATTACAATACTTCACAGGCCTTCAGATGGGAAGTATCATTAGCATCTGCTTAACAGCCCTGAATGGTGCTCCGCACATGCAAATCCACCTTTCCCAAGCCCGCGGGACTAGGATGGAAGGAGTTCCCATGCAAGAGAGATCTGGGTCAGTTATGGCCTGCACAACATATGTAGGTCCAGCTCCATCAAGTCTTTGGACCCAGCACTACAAGGGACCACTTTTGGGTCAGGGCAGAAGCAGCAGAAATGGGACTCTGGTTGCACTGGGGCTGTGTGCACCAGAAGGCACCATAAGATTTTATTTATAACACATGAACTGGGTGCAAAGTGTTATATCCTAAGACCAGATGCCACTTAACTGGAAGTGAAGTGCCACTTGATAGGAATGGCAGGTATAGAAGTAACATCTTGACACTAATGAAAATGTGGTATTACAGCTCCAGCTCGATGCAAACCTGGTTGCATTAGCTATACATGTAGGGAAGGGCAGCCCAAGATCATACAGAGACAGTAACAGGAGAATTAAAAGCACACATTTCATAGAATCATAGAATAGTTAGGGATGGAAAGGACCTTAAGATCATCCAGTTCCAAGCCCCTGCCATAGGAGAAAGTGGCTTTCTTTTTTTGTCTCATACAAAGACAGAAAAGTGTAGAAAAAGCCTTTAGAGCTTTTGACAAGTTCTCACATGGCAAAGTGGCTTATGCTAACCCACTTCAATGTGGTATTGGTAGATTAGGCCCATTAGAAAGACTGGTGTCACAGTCCAGAATTATGCGGATTGTTCAGTACCTTTTCCTGGATGCTGGAAACCCCTAATCCCACAAGAGCAGAAGACCTTGCTGACTTCAGGAGATGGAACAGCTTGATTTGAAAGAAAAAAAGAAGACTTTTCTGAAGCTAAGAGAACATCTATGAACATCACAGAAGTGGTCAAGTGTAGCAAATATAAATCAGAGGGTGCAGCTGTGGCTGCCCCATCCCTGGCAGTGCTCAAGGCCAGGTTGGACACAGGGGCTTGGAGCAAGCTGCTCCAGTGGAAGGGGTCCCTGCTCGTGGCAGGGGTTGGAGCTGGATGAGCTTTAAGGTCCCTTCCAATACAAACCAGTCTGGGATTTGATGATTCCCACCTCCTCCCTAGCGCAGCACACCAGCAGTGGCAGCACATCTGTACTCACAACCTTACCACTTGCCTGGCTTCTTAACTTCAGACTAATTCAGAAACAAAAGTTGAATTAGACTCGGCGAAAAGATGACAAGCAAATGCTTGCAGTGAAAGCCACAAAATCAGAAATATAAAAGGGGAATTAAGTTGTTAATCAGATTGAATCATTTCAAAAAGAGTGTAGAATTTTCCAATGAAAAAGATGACTGCAGCATATAAATTAATCTTTTGTATAGGAAGAAATGAAAGTCATTAAATGTCATTGTCTTATTTTAAAAGCAGCAATATCCTGTCTGATTGCAAGCACTTAAAGTGAGATGATTAAACAGAAACCTTATCTCCAGTGTTCCAAGGAGAAAATTGGAGAGAAGTTATCCAATTATGGATAATAAAGAACAGGGGAAAATCTGAGCAGGGAAGAACTTGGTTAGGTGAGTTGCAAAGGAACATTTGGAGATCAATCACACCCAACACACCAGGCACAAACAAAAGGCATCTACCCCATATTACACATTTCATAGCTTAGGGAAGCCTTTGAACTGCACACTGGTGATTTTACATTTCTGTAAGCCCTCTTCAGCCCTTTATAAAACGATAGCCCAAGGCACTTGTAAATACTAATATTCTGTTAAACATCTGGTTACTGTAAAATGGGATTGTTTTTATTTTCAAACAGGAGTTTACAAGCAGATTATCAGCTGCTGGCTGCCTGTTCTTTTATACTCTCCAGCAATCCGCTACTCACAGGCATGTTGCTCTGCCTGAATGGCATTTCCCTATATTGCCAGTGAAACCTTAAGCAGAAACAGTAGCTCACATGGCAAAGGGAATGGTATGATCAGGGCCTTCTCTTTCTGCTGCAGATATCCAGATGTCCATAAGCTCTGAGAGCCTCATGGTTTTAATGCAGTTATTCCTGCAGTGCCTGGGTGAGTTGGCACAGACTGTCCCCATTCCCTGCTCAGAGGGACTGTGAATGGGGACAACAGAAAACAACCTCTCACAGTATGTCACAAACAGTCAACGTTTAGACCTTTGGCCAAGAATGAAGATTTGCATACCTAATTTAAAAGAAAGGTTTCCTTTACTCCACCAAAGGAAAAAGCTCTTTGGACAGGACCTCCTACCAGGAGAAGTGGGAAAGAAGAAGGAAGAAGTCTTATGGCTCTGGCCTCAGCATCAACAGGGTTGCAAGGGCTGTGTGGAAAACTATCACGAGTTAAAACTCAAGTTGCTGCACTGTCAGGTGGTCCTGATGCTCTTGGGAACACAGCCTGTGGGGAAGGATGTGCTGGTGCCTACAAAGGTGGTGGCAGAGCCTGCTCAATGGTGAGACTCTGGCACAGGGTGCCCAGAGAAGCTGTGGCTGCCCCATCCCTGGCAGTGTCCAAGGCCAGGTTGGACACAGGGGCTTGCAGCAAGCTGCTCCAGTGGAAGGGGTCCCCGCCTGGGTGACAGGGTGAGCTTTAAGGTCCCTTTTAACCCAAACCACTCCAGAACTCGTTCTATGAATGGGTATGGCTCATTACAGGCAGCAAGCACAAAGACTTTGACCTTCACACTTTTCTTCATTTAACCTCTAAATGGTGTAATTTCAGCTCTTGCTTTTTGCTTCCCTTTCTCTGTGTGGGCAGGATGTTCCAAATGCAGTCTCCAGCTCAAGGGGAATCCTGTGGGAGAGAGGCAACCCTTTGATGGTTCTTTCCAACCCTAACTATTCTATGATTCTATGGTTCTATCCCTTTTTCCATTGACTCCCCACTGCTGCACAGCCCATGCACGAGCACTGGCTGTGAAAAAGAGGAAGGTCAAGTCATGTATTTTTATACCCTTGCAGCTCTTCTCAGATTCTATCTTTGTGCATTTGGCAAGTAAATAACTAGATGTGAAAGCGGAACAATGTACCTGTCGGTGCTTCGCTTCTATGGGAAACATGCTTTTGAGTTTATAAAGGGAAAATTACTCCTAATGAATTCAAAGATGCTTCAAAACAAGCCCCTAAAAACAGAAATCAGTCTTTAAAGTGCACTTAGTTACGTATAATTGATGTCATTAAAGGGATCTTTTGCAGAATTGTTATTTATGGAAGGAAATTACAAGGTGTAGGACTCGGCGTTCGTATCTTTTGAGCCAGTGAGCGGGTAAAATGTACCTTCAGAATTTAAACTTGCAGTCTGGAGCTTAGCTCTGGAATCCTGACTGTCCGGAGATATTCTGGCTGAGTAGAGAGGATAACACTTCCTAATCTGGTGTGACTTAAACCTCCTCCATGCCAGATAAGGGAGCGAAGGGAGAAAATCAAATCAGGTTTCAGGGAGAGTTATCACACTTCTTTGTACAAATTTATATCTAAATCTGCAAACTGAGGAGCGTGTTCAAAACCTCTTAAGAAGGACACAGGGGAGGAAAGCTGCTGCTCCGTGCCCCACATCAGCCCGACTGCTTGAAGTTCATGGTACCACATTACACACCGAGTCCCCTCCCCTGGCTCGCTGCCCACAACCTCTGGTTTTACATGCCATTCCCTAGCACATCCATATGATCCATTTGGTGGGATGCAGGCTGCCAGAGTCACAGCAAGGGATAAGAGCTGCTTCTTCCTTTCTTTTTCCAACAGCCACTTTCATCCTCAGAACCCTGATTTTGCTTTCTAGACTAACAAACATCCATAATGGATATGATACGCTCACAAATCTTAGGACATCCGTTCCCTAGCCTGCCTTTTCGACTAGTAGGATATGATTTGATGTTGGAAACGTTTCCAGTTTCACTTGCTGGCTGTCACGCTGCAGTGGTGCTTGTCTATTTGCTGCAATAGCCTCTGCCTTGATATTTGGTGATTGCGCAGAAATCCTACAGGAGCATGGCTGTATTCCTTCTCCCAACAACCAAAGTGCAAGCTTTCATCTTGAGCCGTCCTTCTGCTCTTCCGGACCCTCATCCGAGACGGGTGCTGCTCAGCTCAAGAACAAACAGATGCTTCTCTTGCTACACAGTATGTTGTTTAATTCCACGTCAGGGAGCACTCTGGTGCATTCCCATGCAACTGTCACCTTTGGAAGGTATTTTGCCCTGTGTATGTAAGGAAATGCAGCTCTAACCTAATGGTCTTCAGGTTTGGATTCTCAAAGGTTCTATAGGAAAAGAACTGCAAAATCTACTGCCCAGATTTTAGACATAGAGCTGGAAATACTATCTTTTGCTATCAGATTATGATTTCAGATGTGTAAATCACCCCATCTACTCCTTACAGTGACCATTACATGGAACAACTGTGATTTGGACAATGAAACATTCAGGATCAACTCACAAGCTTCAATGTCCACATGACCTTAATGAAATCTGGGGATAATCAAGGGTACAGAAGCAAATTTCTGGTCCAGATTGGGCTGAAAGTTGCTGTCTTCGCATCCTGCAGTGTGTGGTTATCAGAAGAGGCAAGCTGTCATACAGACGTATCAGTGCTCTGTCTGAAGATGTTATGTATATAGAGGACACAGCTGCACAGAGACAGGAGAGTCTCTGCTTCATGTAAGGATGGATCTGCTGCTCCTGTGTGGTCTCAGGAGAAGGTGCTGCCCAGGGCTGTCCTCAGGCATGTTCAGCCTCAGTGACCACTATGGCCCTTATCAGGTCAGGGCTTTACAATCATGTATCAGCATGGGGAAGGGCTGTCATTTGTTCCACACTCAGACCCAGAGGAGACATTGCCACTTTGCCTAACGGCAGCAGCACAATAACTCACTTTTCCATGAATTTGCCAAAGCAAACTAATACACGTAGCAGATGCAGAGCTGTATATTGTTAGGAAATGAAACCCAGCTCCTTTCTGGAAACAAATCATTCAGTGTGAGGAAGGATGACGATCTTCCCATGGGGTTTGCAATCCTCCTGCAGCAAGACAAATGATGTGTTACCTGAAAGAACCAGAGGGTCCCTGTGAAGCTCCCATGGGATGACTGAGGACCTGGCCATGGGCTGATGAGGCATATCATGGTCTCAGCCCACCAGACACTAAATTCCCTGCATGGTGCTCACTACAGCAATGCTTTCTCTAGCCAAAATTCCTTACCTGTGGTCCCTCCCAGTCTGCTTACCATGACCTGGTAACTGGGTCATTTAAAACACCAGCTGCATGGTTCAGACCCAACCATGCAGCTCATTCACTCACTCAACCCCCCTGGCTTGCCCTCCCCTGCTTCCAGAGGGATGGGGGGAGACTCAAAAGAATGCAACTCCCACAGGTT
>NDXB01006668.1:0-40599 GCA_002631895.1 Agapornis roseicollis | reverse complement strand
GAAGTTGCATTCTTTTGATTCTCCCCCCATCTCTCTGGAAGCAGGGGAGGGCAAGAAGGGAGGGTTGAGTGAGTGAACGAGCTGCCTGGTTGGTTGGGTCTAAACCACAACAGTTCTGTACAGAGTAACTTCTCTCACAGGTTTGCCTGTTGAAGACATCGGCACGAACCTGGACTTTTCATTCTGAGTTGCTCAGTACAACGTTTCAAAATCCTTTTGAAGGAAATGAGCACCACCATCAATGTCACATCAGCTGCGATGTAATTCCCCCGGGACTCCGTTCCTCTCTCAGCCCTTTCCCAGCGCACAGGGAAAGTAACTCGCTGTTCGTGCCAACAGCCCTAGATCAGACAGACGGGTCGTGGCGTTACCGCCGCGGCCGGCGAATCCCGGTGTCCCGGAGCTGCTCAAGCCCGGTGTCGGGTCCAGGCAGGGCGCGATGGGGCAGGGCTCCCCCCACAGCCCGGGTACCAAACCCTAAGGGCGCCCACGGCCCCTCACCGCCCATCGCCTCGGGGTGTTGCTGTGGCAACCAACGGCGCCCTCCCATTGGACGCTCCTGATGTCAGTCAGGGATGCCCGTGCGTGCCGCGGGGCTCGGGTACCCGCCCTGCGTGGAGTGAGGCCCCGGTGCGGCATCGCTCCCATCGGGGGCCATCAGCGGCCGCATCGCACCCTTCCACTGCCCGGTTTGAGCCCATCCCTGCGGTTCGGCCCGGCAGGCTGAGCCCGCTGGTAGCGCCTCGCTGCGCTGGGCTCGCCGGCTGCCTTTGCTCCCTGTGCCCGCCGCCGCCGCCGGGCGCTGAACCGTGTCTTCTTAGGGTCTAACGTGTGCTTCTGGAGGGACGAATCGTGCTTCTTGATGTCTAAAAAGTGCATCCCAGCCCCGTGAGCCACTTTCGGATGCAAAAAGGCCCATCTAGGAGCGAAACCAGGTTTGCTGTGCCGCTGTCATTAAACCTGGCAGAAGAGGCATCCCCAGAGAACTCAAACTCGGGTTGGGGTAAATAAGGAGTTGCTGTGGGAGAAGGTANCTGTGCCGCTGTCATTAAACCTGGCAGAAGAGGCATCCCCAGAGAACTCAAACTCGGGTTGGGGTAAATAAGGAGTTGCTGTGGGAGAAGGTATTGGAAAACTCGAGTAAGTTGGGGTTTTAAAATGAAATAGTGCTGGTTTAAATGGAAAAAAAAATAGACTTGCAGCAGCTAGGCTTGGAGTAAAACACTTAATTTCACATTTATACGTATCAAAACCAGAGGCTGAATTGAGTGACTTTGCATGCTACTATAGTTCTTTTGAAAAATTTGATGAAATGAAGTTCTCAACTTCTTCCCCATCAGAAAGAAGTCACAAGTCTTTAACTCTGGATGTTTGTTTCAAAAGGGAAATGTAAATATCACCGCCTCTGTAAGTCAGGTGGGTGCCAGCGCGAAGCTGAACTGCTGTAGATGGAAGTGTTGGGTGGGATTCAGTTTCAGTTTTGAACAGCCGGGTGAAGTAAGACAGGGTGATCCTTCAGAGGACTTGGTTGGTTTTAAGCGATGTACTGTGGCAGTTAGCAGCTCAGCATTGCACCACAGCCACAAACAACTCCATTTGCTTTTTTAACATCCTCTTTCAGCTCTGCTGTCACTTGGTATTCAAAAACCGTGCCCTTTTCCAGTGGGATCACTTCTGTTTTAAAAGGAGGAAAAAAAAGGGGGAACTAAATCATGTGTACAGTTTTTTTCCACACAGACAGCAGTGAAGAAAGGGTATGTAAGAATCTGTCCTTGTGCAGCCGCTGTAGTAGGAGAATTCTGGGCTATGTGACCATCCACCTCCCTTACCTGACAGGGTTTGGTAAGTCTGGGCTTTTTGTGCCCTTTTTCCTCACTCTTTGTTCCAGAATGCAGGCACCATTTGCTTTACTTAAAGAGGGCAGTTTTGCTAAGATATCCATATTTTAGCTCTACATTAACACCATGACCATCTACATGAACACTATGACCATTCTCAAAGCAATGCAGCAATATTTTTTAGCACTTAAAGATCTGGGTGCCTATATCCCATTTTTCAGAGGTGCATGAAGCCTATGGAAACGATCCCGTAGGTAAAATAAATGGTTATGCTAGTGTAAGTGGGAGAAGGCATGGTGTATCGCCTCACTTGCTGGCATACTGTAATTCCAGTGTTGCCTTCAGCTTCAGGAGCAGTGCCTTTTCAGCTGAAACAGAACCCCGAGAAAGAAAAACCAAATGGCTGTCATGTGCCAACAGGTGGGAAATAAATAAATCCCATCTCTCAAGTACTTGGAGTTGTAGAACAGCTTTCTGGAAGGAGCACTGGGATTAAACAAAGTGACCCGGTGGGTCAAGTTTGGTGGCTGATTGATAGAAGCAGGTGAGTAAAGTGAGGAGGATCTTTCTGGTTATGTATCATATACTCTCAATCTGCAGTGGTTTCATTGGTGTGGAGGGCTACATAGCGACTTGCATGGCATCACTACTGATGGAAATTGCCAGCCCAGTGAAAAGTATTGAGCCGTAATTGTCCATGGTGCAAGTAGGATTTTGGGTGTATTCTCAACAGCATGCCAGTGTGGCACGTTCTGTGGGAGATTTAATACGTCCTCTGCAGTAAAGCTGCCTCATCCCTTGCCCCCTATTTCAAACCATTAGCACAGTAGAGGCATGTAAAGGTACTTGAATTACTCAGAGATTAAAAAGGCACTTGAGGACCGGACAGATTTTCTTGTGTTCATCTTTCCCATACCTCCACAAGAAGAGTGCTGAGGATATTTTCCTTAGTGAGTTTAGGCCAGACTTGGCACTAAGTGGAAAGAGTCCCACTGATTTTAACAGTAGGTGAATTGAAAAGGAATGGTAAAGAATTGCTAAACACAGTAGATTATTTTGAGACATATTGGCCAGCTTTTAAGCCTACAGATACACAAGCGTGCTAGTTATTGCTATTGGGGAGACAAATGAATATCTGTCTTTTAAAATCATCATTAAGAGGAACTCTAAAAGCATTTCTATATGTGACCTACATGTCGGATGCAGTTTTGCTGTATTTGAACTATTAACATCTTTTAAAGGTCACAGGAACCTCACAGGAGGGCTCAGACCAGTTCGGAATCAACCTCTAAATCTGAATTTGATGTTGATTTCCTTCCTACATCACTCCTTCAGCTCTTGGAACTTGTTGTCTTTCAGTGGAAAACCTTGATTTGCAGCTGATGGTAGTGATATAAACAAGTAAAATAATTTTGTTGATTTTTACAGCCTATAGGTACGATCTATCTCAACTAGGCACAATACAGAGAGGTTACTAGGAGCAGAGGTCATATTAGGGATGATGGCCCTTCCTATAGCTACTGACTGACGCTTGTTGCCATGGCATAGGGGTTGAAACTGTAGAAAAGCATGCAGTTTGCTAAGAATAAATGTTTTGGAGAGAGAAGAAAAGAATCACAGTCTCTATGAAAAGCACCTTGCGAATTCTTTGTTATTACTCCTCTTTGTCCAGGGAAGGTTGAGGTACTCTGCTTGTCACCCACAGGACTACATGGAACTCTGCTGAGCAGGCTGTTACTCATGCTTGTCGTCATGTTGGCAGAAGGCATCTTAACTAGACTTGTATATAAAGAAAGCTGTCATCAAGATAAGCCTCACGAATCTCATGCATCCAGAAAGGATAAAGAGGGAATCTGGAGACAGAAACTTGCAGACAACCCAAAAATCAGAGGCTTTGCTGATGGACAGGAGAAGGTGGAGGAGAGCTCTGCTAGGAGCAGCAAAATGGAACGCAGGAGCAGTCCTCAGCGGAGATCGGTAGATAAGGAACCTGCAAAGGAACAGAAAGTGCTTGTTAGAGGAACCGTGTCACCGGCTTTACATATCCCTGGAAGAGAACAGGATACCGATCAGGTGGATTTGTACAGGTCCTGGTTGTGCAACAGCATTTACCAAAACTACCCTGACCTGCATATTGGGGGAGACCGCGTGGGGAACCATGCGTGTGATTCAGGTTGTGTTTTGGACCGTGCGTGGGATGAACTTCCCGATGGCCCTGTTTTACTGTCTGCAGATATCCCTCTAGGTCAGTCCCTTCCATGCGAGCATCCCGAAAAGCCAAGTGTAAAGTCCCTGTCTGGAGATGAAGCTGGGGAAAGGAGTATTGTGCTCTGTAAGGAGCCCCTTTCAAACTCCATGCTCAACAGGTACATGGAAACAGAAGTGGCAGAGCTCTATAAAGAGGTTTTTGAAGAAAACCTGACCAGATGTGGTTCTGTAACAAACCTCCTCACCTGCAGCTGGATAAGGAACAACCTGACTCAGATAAGCTTTCAGCTATCACAGGAGCAGAATATCGAAACATCGAAAGCCAGAGAAGTGCTCTTGCACTCTTTAGCTTTGTTTAGTTTGTGCAACACTGCCAACAGGAATAGCTCTGAATTCAGTACTCCAAACTTACAAATCTCAAACCCAGCATGTGTGAGAAAGAGCGGCAGGATGAAGTTTACATCGTGACTGATGGGCTTAGCTGGAGTGGCGAATATGGTTTGGATGCAAATATTTCATTCACTCTAAGGATTAGGTTGAGAAATTAAAGCATTTACACACTACAGACTTTCTCAAATGAACGTGTTGAGGCTTGAACCATACTTTGTTAGCAGAGGAAGCAAAGGTCACTGTTTTCTCTTTTCCTAATATAGAATTTGAAATTGATTTCTCTCTAAAATACTACTCAGCCATATTCTTATGCTGTATATGTCCTCCTAAGACTCTGTCTGTGTGAGTAGTCACACACCATTGGATTTACTCCTGAAATAAAGGAAACTCAGTTGAAGCATGGCTGGTAAAACTTTCCTCTAAGAGACTGATCCACCCACCCAGATAGTGAAAGAACCAGGCTGTCTTTGCTAGACTGGACTATGGAGTTGAAGTCCAAGTTTGAACTACCGGGGTTCAAATTTTGCTCCAGCAAAGTTTGATCACGGTGGAAAATGTTTCCTTGGTTTGAAAACCTTGGGAGCAGATGGAGGCATGCAGGACGCAGGGATTGATTTGTGTGTATCATACCTAGGAAATATATTGAGAGGATACATGAATGAAGACACTAATGTGATTGCCGATGTACTGCGTAGGTGGAGTATGTTACAGTGAAAATCTGGGTGATAAGTTGATCAAGGTTGTAAAAGTGCTTAATTTTCTTTAAAAAATGGTTTTCTTTTGAATAAATCCTTTCCTCGCTAATGAAACCTGTGCAGCTTTCTGTCAGCATACTGTTGGTTATGGCTTATTTGTGCTTTTAGTAAATGGGCTCTGCTTTTACTCTCCTGGAAACGAAGCACCTGCACCCTCAGCAAGGTAAGATGACTGCAACAGGTGGGCAAAACCAATTCCTGCTGAGCATGTGGCAAACACTTCAATGAAATCAGACTCGTATGTGTCCAAGACTGAAGTGACCATCCTTGCTGAATCAGAAATTCCCACTGGCCTCGGTGGTGTAAGGAGTGCAAGTGACACTTAAGAAGTGAGTCATACTTTTCTAAGAGGGCAATAAGAAAGGATGCTTTGCTTTTACTGTGCATTGCCCTGATTGCTTCTCAGCACTCAAAACCAAGTCAGGAGTCCTTCAGAAGAGGCTGAAGGACTGCATTGGTAGAAGTGCAGAGAATAAGTTAACTGAGGGTGAGAGGAAAAATATTCTGGAGGACATCAGTAGCCAAAGGGTTTGCAATTAAGCACAGAAAAAAGTGCTCTGTCACATTTATGCTGCCTTTGATTTCCCCTGGGGTATATTTCTAGTTCAAACTGAAGTCTTGAAAGAAGTTAATCGCACAGAGTTCTTCCTCAGGAAATGTGGAAGTTGGAGTTATGGCTGAGGTTCAGACTTTGGTCAGTTTTCTGTCCTTCCCAGCCTTGAGAAGCACAAGAGGTAGACCTGTTCTCTCCTCCTCACCCCTGAGTCCTGGCCCTCGGTATTGAAGCCAACTGTGGTTTCAATGCTATGTTCACAGATGCTGCTGAGCACTGCTGGCTGTCGCAGTGGAAGCTGCCCTGATGTCCCTGCTTCTCCCATCACCTGTAGAGAAATGGCACAGTGGAAGAGTGTGGAAATGAGTATTCTGTGTGTGTCGCTGTAAATCTGTGTCAGTCCCATCCCGTTTCAGGATGGGTTTCAGAGCCCAGTTTTTAATTAGTTTCATCAAATATGGGGATAATTTTATCTAGAAGGAAAAGAGCACACAATACCACAAGCAGCACTATAATAAAGGCTACAGATACAGGCTGTTCTGATAACTTCATCTTGTATTACAACCCGATGGAAGTGAGAAACATGTTACAGAGTTCATGATAGCAGCTATACCAACACCAGCCATAGTATGGATGTGGATGAAGCGAGGATGTGTCTAGCACCTGCAAGGATAATACACGACTTTATTGCTGGCATGCTTTCTGGTTTTGGTTTTCTAATAGACAAACATAAGATGGCTTAGTTTTTAGAATTTTAATGAACAGTTTGGAGGAAGGAAGGGGAAAATTCTTCATGATCAATGTAGCTGCACAGCACAATCATACCCATTTTAGCAGTGCAAGTGAGGATGTAGATAAATGCTAATGTAAAGCAGCACAGGCCTTATTTTGTTGTTGCTGCTGTGCAGTTTTGCCCATGGAAAAGTATCATATATGTTGTTGCAGAATACGTTTTAGGAGCAAAATCTGGTATTTCTGGAAAGCTGAGACAAATACATTTATTACACACTTAGATACTATTTTGATGTCAGTTTTATTTACATTGATATGTTTCAACCCATGGCATGCTTTGGATATGTGTATATTTGAAAGATACTGAGTCCCTTTGTGAATTTGAGTAGAACTCCATCAGCTGCGCTGGAACTGCACCCATTGTCACCCGCAGGAAAAATGGCTCAGTGAACTCAAATTACATAGGGAAAACCACTTCCAAGGCATGCTCTGCTGTAGGACACCAGGTGTATTCTGTTACAGATGAACGCAGTGCTTGTGTTTTACAGAAAGCCAAATGCTGGCTGGTGGCTCTTTTTATCCACATGCCAGAAATTAAGGGAGAAATGCTGACAGAGAATTCTTGCTTTCACATCCAGTTCCCATCTCATATCCTCACGGAGAATTTATCAGGTAATGGGACAAGGATGCTGGAGGCAGTTGGACTCTTCAGTTAAATCTACCCAATTAAATGATACCTATAGTTAGGACAGCCTGCTCTGTCATGAGCAATAAGCCTCTATAGAAGGTGACTCAATCCACCTGGGTAACAGGGACTTTTACATGCCAGATCAGCATTAACAGTTTTTCTGCTATCTATTGGATAGTGAAATGGTGATATCTAGTGGTAGGCTCCTTTAGTACCTCTTAGTTCAGGATTTCCAGAGCTTTACAGCCATTTTGCAGATAAATCTCAAAGTCTGGCTCTCTTTGGAGGGAGGATTCTTTCCCACAAAAAGGATGCTCAAGCATGCAGAACAACAGCTTCTATCAACTGATGTTGTTATATTCTGCAGTTTAAAATCTAGAAAGATGCCAATCCATCTTTCTCTGCAATAGTTTACATATAAAAATGCAATACTGATATTTTCCCTTGGTTTGGCTCTTGTTTTACATATAGGTTTCCAAAGTTTAGCCATATGATTTTAATTAACCCAATCTTCTTTTTTGTTATCATTTAATTCCTGCCTGCATCTCCTCTGAGTTAATTTATTTGTGATGACCCCATCAATCTATTGGGAATATAAACCACCTGTGTGGGTGCCCAGCTGTTAGCAAACCTTGCTGCTCCTATGTACCAGGTCCTGGTTGCCTGTGGGCTTCTGAAGTGGAAATGAGAGTGTTTAGTATTGACCTGTGAATCCCAAGAGGCCAAAGACCTTCCTTCCTCTGTCCTGTTCCTTGCAGTGATTGCAGGTATTTCCCCTTAGCTTGGGGGCAGTGCTCTGGGGAAGGGAAAAAGGCTGGAGGAATATCTGATGCAGTGGAACACGCTGGGGGGGAATCCTGCATCAGTCAGCAGCAGGATTGTCTCCAGAGGGGTTACTGAAACTTGGTACAGAATGTGCTGGGGCTGTTCTTCGAACTATGTCTGTTGGGGGCTTTATTTCTCTTGGGATGCTCGTCTGGGGCTCTTTTTTAGGGAGAAAATTTGGCACTATTGTTAAAAATGGTGTTAAATTGCTGTTTCTTGGTAACCACCTGGCATCTTGGCTCTTTCCCTGGGGCTTTATTTACTGGTGTTTGTTTACGTGCTGAAGGAGGTGAGTAAGGGGCTGAGGAAATTCACCTGGTGGGTGCTAACTGCAAGAAACCAGATGAGCTGTGTCTTTAAAACCAACCAGAAGTACGAAGGCTTGTAGGGGTTTTCTGTGTCTTGTTAATGCTGCTTCTCCTTCAGGGTAAGTGGAAACAACATCTTTCCTAAATATAGCTCCAGTTATGTAAAACTAAAATATGCTGCTCTAAACTCTGTGAAATTCTCTATTGGGAATATACAGTTCCTATAGAGGCAGGCTGAGAGACCTGGGAGAAGAGAAGGCTCCTTAAGGGGAGACCTTAGAGCAGCTCCAGTGCCTAAAGGAGAGGGCAGGAAATCTGGAGAGGGGCTTTGGACAAGGGCAGGTAGTGATAGGCCAAGGGGAATGGCTTTAACCTGCCAGAACAGGGGAGACTGAGATGAGCTCTGAGGCAGAAGCTCTTCCCTGTGAGGATGCTGAGGCCCTGGCACAGGGTGTCCAGAGAAGCTGTGGCTGCCCCATCCCTGGCAGTGTTCAAGGCCAGGCTGGACACAGGGGCTTGGAGCAAGCTGCTCCAAGAAGGTGGCCTTGGCCATGGCAGGGGTTGGAACTGGGTGAGCTTTAAGGTTGCTTCCAACCCAAACCAGTCTGGGATCCATTCTATTTGCTTGGTCTGTCAGCAGTGCTGGCAAGCTGGTTGATGCTGTGTTATGTGTTTATTTTGGTAGTGTCATCGCAGTGGAATTAACCCAAAGAGGGGTGCTAGCTTTAGTTTTCCCACTGCTGTTTACATGGGATGGAAACCCCAAGCTTTGCTGTGAGCATGGAGTTCTTCACTTTACATTAAGCAATGTGGTATGGCTCCAATTCACCTCTCATGCTTTTGTATTAGGCTTTTCTGCAAATTCTCAGGTCATTCTGCACCCAGCTGTAGGAAGCTCTGTACAGCTTTCCCAAGTTCCAAGGCACAATGCTTAGAGTTCCTTGCAATAGACATACATTCAAGGAATATTGTTGGCCTTTAAGCTCTGACTTATTATGTAGGGCTGCTTGGATGCTTTAAAAAGATTTCTTGGTTTGTGCAATAAGATCATTTCTTAATGTGCTGTGTTGCTATTTTTTGTGTTCGTTCCCCATCTGTGGTGATTACACACTTCTGCTTTCCATTGCCAAACGTATGAGGCACACTGACCTTTTATTTACTTGCTCTGCCCATTGCTCAACCACACAAAATTGGTATTTCAAGAATTAATTACTAATCTGAAACATAACAAACATTAACAAAGAGGAGTGGGAGAAACCCCAGGCTCATGCCTGCTCTCACTTGTTGTGTACATAAAATGTATTAGTGCTTTGTTCCAAATGGATAACATTTGTGTACTTAATGGACCAGGGAACATAACTACAAACTGATTTCCAAAACATCTTGGCTTGAAGTTTTAAATTAACAAATTCTGCTCATTCTTATTCCTCTTTCCTTTTAGCTGAATTACAAGAATCCTCTCGTGGAATAGGAAGGGAAGACATCAGTGTTGCATATGCAAAAGTCATGCAAGTTATAAAGTAAAATAGTGTGTGCTGGAGGTGCTTGTGTGCTTGGAAAGGAAGGTGGAACAACTCGGTTTCCCTTCACTAACCATGCACTGCTCGAGCCCAGCTATAGAGTAAAGCACAGGTCACTGATCACAGGCAATGCCATTGCACTGAAATAGCTCTTGGATAGATTTATTGAATATTTTTATATAACAAGTACTGCTTAGGAAGTAGCCACCTGCTTATACTTATTCCACAAAAAGAAACCAGAGGCTGCATTCAGCAGGTCAAGGACTTCAGAAAAGCTAGACATCTCCTAACAGTTCATCTCCAGCCTGCTTTGGGGTACAGTGTGGTATGTAGGTGTATGTGTGTCCAGAAAGCAGAGGACTGCTCCATATGCCAGTGCAAAGGGACAGATCTGGAGCATCTCCCATATGAAGACAGGCTGAGAGAGTTGGGGCTGTTTAGCCTGGGGAAGAGAAGGCTGCATGGAGACCTCAGAGCAGCCTTCCAGTTTCAGAAGGGGGCCTATAGGGATGCTGGGGAGGGACTCTTCATTAGGGACTGCAGTGACAGGACAAGGGGTAACGGGTTCAAACTGAAACAGGGGAGGTTTAGATTGGCTCTAAGGAAGAAATCCTTTCCTGTGAGGGTGCTGAGGCACTGGAATGGGTTGCCCAGGGAGTTTCTGAGTGCTCCATCCCTGGCAGTGTTCAAGGCCAGATTGGATGAAGCCTTGTGTGGCATGGTTTAGTGTGAGGTTTCCCTGCCTATAGCAGGGGGTTTGGAACTGGATGATCTTAAGGTTTTCCAATCCTAACAGTTCTGTGATTCACGCTGAGTTGAAGTCTGTGAGTATATCTGGGGTATCATCAGTAAATGTACAGCGTTGAGGAGGTGTAACATGCTCATACCTTCAAGGTGAGGGATTATACTGCTTGTGTACATTGAGTCTACTGCAACTTTATTACAAGTTATTACAAGGCACATGGAAAACAAAGAGGTGACTGGTGGCAGCCAACATGGCTTCACAAAAGGCAAATTGTGCTTGACAAATTGGATGGCTTTCTGTGGCAGGGTTACAGTGCTGGTGGCTGACATCATCTTCCTAGATGACTTTAAGGTCTTCTCCAGTCCAAGCCATTCTATGACTTTATTTACAGTCACAAGCTCAATGCGGGTGGCACTGGCATTTGCCTGCTGTGATCGCTTGCACTGATTCACAGGGCTCATTTTCCTTGTTGGTTCTTGCTTTATTTTGGGATTACAGCACTACAGTGACCACGCACCATGACAGCACTAGTGGTCAGCATTTGGTTTGTCCACGATTGCATATTTTTCCAGTGGGTGGTTAGCAATTTGGTTGGGGAACAGGAAGAGTTGAGTAAACTGGAAGAAAATGATGAACGAGAATCTCTTCCATCCTCACAGGCAGCTGAGGCCCTGTGTGTGTAAGGCAAAGCACTCCTTCACCCTTCCCATCAGCCAGACTGAACCTGAAGAAAGGATGGAGAACTGCAAAAACATGACCCATGGGCATGACATATGCTCATCTGCCAGGACAGCCAACTGTATCCTGGGCTGCATCCAAAGGAGCGTGACCAGCAGGTCCAAGGAGGTGATCCTGCCCCTCTACTCTGCTCTCGGGAGACCTCACCTGGAGCATTGTGTGCAGTTCTGGTGTCCTCAACATCAAAAGGACATGGAGCTGTTGGAACAAGTCCAGAGGAGGCCACGAGGATGATCAGGGACTGGAGCATCTCCTGTATGGAGACAGGCTGAGAAAGTTGGGGCTGTTCAGCTTGGGGAAGAGAAGGCTGCGTGGAGACCTCAGAGCAGCCTTCCAGTATCTGAAGGGGGCCTATAGGGATGCTGGGGAGGGACTCTTCATTAGGGACTGTAGTGACAGGACAAGGGGGAACGGGTTCAAACTGAAACAGGAGAGGTTTAGATTGGATATAAGGAAGAAATTCTTTGCTGTGAGGGTGCTGAGGCACTGGAATGGGTTGTCCAGGGAGGTTGAATGCTCCATCCCTGGCAGTGTTCAAGGCCAGGTTGGATGAAGCCTCGGGTGGCAGGGTTTAGTGTGAGGTGTCCCTGCCCATGGCAGAGGAATTGGAACTGGATGATCTTAAGTTCCTTCCAACCCTAACTATTCTGTGATTCTATGACAGGTTCCCGCAGGTGTTTGTTCCTCTGCCATGGACACCTCGCAGTCTTGTTTATGGGTGAATGCTCCAGGCCAGAGCAGGAAAAGCCTTCAGCAGCGCTCTCATGAGGAGTATTTGGATGATCCCTGGAAGACCTGTGGGCTTGGGCTGCCATTTAACAAGAAAGAACTCCCACCTCATGGTTGAATCTGAGTGAGCTCAGCTTCTGGGTCTCTTAGTCTGGCCTGCAGTATAGCATCATGATCTGGAGATTTTCTGCATGGCTTTAAGGACTTTAGTTTGATATCCTAAAATTTAAGCAGTGTTAAAAGTATTATTTAATAGAAGAAATCTTGGATCACCACCTGAATATGAATCTGATTTGTGGTTGTGTGAGTTCTGGATGTGTCTCTGGGAACCAAAGTTTGGAGTTTAAATCAGGAAAGTGTTTCATTAGATTAGCAAAAGGAGAAGAATTGGATGGTTTAAGGGCACAATTACGGGCTTCTCCAGTTGTAATGGTGAGGAAAAATATTAAGCCCCATTTAGTGATTTAAGCAGTTGCTCAAAGTGCTCAAATTGTCATTGACAAAAGCAGAATCCAAACAGAAGTCAGTGCCACAATGATTAAAATGGTCCTCGGCTTGGCATTGTCCTGTAGGAATTCTTTAAGACCTGTGTTAATTAGGTGTTGCTAATTGTGAAGCTGTGATAGCTGCTGCATTGGGGGGAGTGTAACCAGGCTGCTGTGTTTGCAGTGAGAGCGGTACGGAAACTGTACAGAAGTTGTATGGAAAAAGTAGGAACAAGGCAAGAAGAATTTGGATCCTGTGACTCCTGATGGGGGAGGGCTGTTTGTCAAACTCTCTCCATTTAGCAAATAGAATCATCAGTGATAAATCTGTGTTTTTCAAGTTGGCAAAATGTTAAGTGCTGAACCATAAAATTTGCATCTAGTGTTCTCTACATCCTCTGCAGCTTCCTGATGGCGAGAGAGTGGGGGCAAAGAGAATGTTTTATCCTTTTGATTTATTCTCCTTTACTCATTCCTTTGTAATACTGCATTTCCTTCAAATTCTCATCAAAACCAGATTTTTGAGTGAAGCCAATGTTGTTAAATTAAATATCCATTCTTGCCTGAGCTCTGTGGGGTGCTCATGAGTTAAGCAGCACATCAATTCATCCAGCTCACTGCAATGCTAAGTTGGTTTCTCAAGATATTCATGGCCTATGATAGGCTGAGGAAAACACATGCTATAACTTTGAATTTTAAGGGGCTTTCCATTTCAGCTGTCCAGAACAGCTGCAAGGGTGATCCTTCCCAGCAAGGGAAGTGTGATGACAGGCTTGGTCTGAATTTCAGTTCCCATTAATTCTTGTTGAACTGCCTGTCAGTGTAATGTGTTTTCTGTGTTTGCTCACAGGCCTGTGTACAGATGGAAATATGGACTCTTCTGCCCTGGCCCTTCAGAAAGCTCAGTATTTCATGTGCAGTCTTCACTGGGCATATTAAAATGCAATGGAAAATGCAGGTAGTGAGGAGGAGAAGCAGAAAAATAAGGCGATTGTTCAAGTTACGAGCTTGGCAAATTTTGTAAGACACTTATACTGTGTGATTCTTTGTGCTGGGTATTGCTGGGAGGCCCCAGCCCAGCATATGGTTTTCACATTATTAACCATAAACTGTGAAACTCTGAGTGCTTGTAGTGGAGTAAATGTTGAAATGATTTTCTGTTTTGAGGCCCAAATAATATGGAAAGTCTTTGTAGTACAGGAGCTAAAAGGTGCACAACAAGTTATTCTTCTTTCCCCCTATATAAGCCATAAACTTATTCCCATTTCTTGTTTATAATTTTCAGTAGCTGATACATGGATTTCAGGAGGTGATGGAAATTGTGGTTTAGTTACCAAACATTTCTTTTTTTGTCAAATAATACATGCATTCATAGTGATAAAGAAGAGTTGATGTATACTTAGGAGTAATTGCACATCAGGAAGGTAGCGAAAGGTTTCACTTTCCTCCTTCTTCTCTCAAAGTATTTTAAAGACAAATAATGTGTTGCCATCAATTAAGGAGTATAAGGAATTAAAACAGTTATTTTAGCATAACATTTTCACTGCATGAGCCTGAATTCTGGTCGCTGTTATTATATCACACAATACTCTGTTCTTCTCATAGTCCTCTTCATCCTAGCAGAGGCAAAGTACTTGTCAATACAATTATGGGCATCAGAATCTAGCCTGGAAACTTAAAATCTGGGAAAGCACATTACATTAGAAAGAAAATGAAAGCATGTCAATGGATGTATGATCAAATGGTACTCGCATTAAAAAGTTGTTCAATAATATCAATATCCATTACAAGAGGAACAACATATATTCTGTTATCACAGAACTTTGGAAAAACATTCTGCCTTTGGCTTTTGGTTTATTTATAACTAATATGTAATGAACAAGTATACATGTAAGAATTTAAGTAAAGTAACAAGCCTACTTATATAGAACATCAGGGTAAAACAATGCAACCAGAAAGATGAGTTTCAGAATCCTAAAAGCAAGCTTAAGGTTCTCGCTGTCACGAAACACAATGTCCAAAGTATTTGCAAAGGGTCTTTAATTATCCTTGTGCAGGTCTAGGTATGGCAAGCCCCTAATTAGAGTGAGGAGAGATGGAGCTTTTAAGAGACACTTGAAGGCCTGCAGGATGAAAGCCAGTGTGCAGCGAGAGGCTGCACTGATTGTCTGCACGGACCCTTGCTGCAGAAAGGAGCAGAGGCAAGGGAAACCAGGACATGGTTTCATTAGAAACTCTGCACAGGGTACTGGCTCAGGCTCTTTTCCCCCCTGTTAACATTTGCTATCTTAAGGACTACAGTGTGTTTAGCTCTGTTTGGGCAGAGAGGTTTGGTGCGCAGTTAAGGTAAATAAGTACATATGAGTGTCTTTTCGGTTCACCTACCAACTGCTGCTTAGCCCTTAAGGTCCTGATCTTACAAGTTAACTTTACTTGAAAACAGTGAGGTATGTTTTAATGTTCTCGTCTCTGTTGACCTTCCTCAGATACCATCCCAACTCTGGTTTTTTTCTGGTTCCATTATCAGATAGATACTGATTCTACCCACAAGCTCCATTTTCCAGGTAGCTCTCTTCAGCTCCCCACTGCAGGCATTTTTTTAGCTTCCAAGATGCAAACGTTTCATTTTTAGCTTAAGGTAAATGTAAACGATTATTAACTTGTGCTTTCAAAATGGAGCATTTGGGATGGAGGAGAATGGGAGCTTGGCAAAACTCTTTTCCATGCCACCAAATGGAACAAGTCTTTAAACTCTCAAATTTAGCACCAAATGTTTCAGCAGAAAGAGGAAATGTGATGGCTTGGAATGTGAGCCTGGGCTCAGATCTGCTTCCACAGCTCTTAGCTCTGGCTAAGTAATTTCTTAACTACCTCTTAATTGCTGTTAAAAGCAAGGCATTCTCCCTCCTTTGGAGTAACAAGGGATCCTGTCTTCTCATGTCTTCCTCGCTTCCCCATTCCAGACCCTGTGGAATTGAACCATGGAACAGAGATGAAGGAAAACCCTGTGACTTTCTCTCCTCCAAGTGTCTGCCCTGCAATTTTGCTTACTTTTAAAGTATACAAAGGGAGAAGTGGCACTGAGTTTAAACTAGCTTAGTTTGCTAGAAGACTGCTCTAATGAGAGGAGTGTTGCTTTGCTTTAACATCAGCAAGTGTGGCAAAGATGCACTTTAAGTTCAAATTATCCATGCTAAAGGATACACTCCTGGAGTGTGTCACTGCATCTCTCCTGTCTCCCAAAGTTTATCCTTCTCTGGCTTTACAAATCAGGTCAGAAACAGGGAGCTCACATGGTACTGAAAGCCCAGGATCTGAGTCTGCATGGGCTTGGGCTCTTTACAGCAGAGAAGAGGGTCACCAGCTTGTTATTTCTAGCTCAATTTTGGTGTCATTTAGGCAGCTGTCAAGAGAAACAAATAGGCCATCGATCAGTCTAGCAACAGCCTGGGGCCCCTGTGCTTTAATTATGTGTGTTCTTTGGACCAAATTTTTCCCTGTTGAAACAGCATCAACCTAATGAAACTCCACAATGGAGGAATTTGGCCCAATATGTTTATAATCTCTGTTATTAATACATCTAATACTGTTGCAAATAGCATCTTATTTTTGTCTCTTCAGCTTTCATAAGCAAGCTCAACGAGCTTTTGGTGACATTTCAAGTAGCCAAGAGAGATGAAGAGAACTTTTCCTGTATTATAGGAAGAAGATTTAAGCAGTTGTTGAAATATGTTCACCCAGCACAGGTGATCTCTGCCCAGCACAACACTGCAGCTCTGTATTTAGCTTAAGATGGTGTGCTTTGCTGGATTTACCAGTGGCAGCTGTGATTATCAGTAACATTGCTGCTGTGTGTTCTCTCTGTGGGCACTGGGGAAATCCACTGAAGCCTGCTGTAAGATGGGTCCATTTCTGGATGAGGTTGAATGTGGGACCTGCTCCATGAAAGCCCGGTTGCCACCTTCACCCTCCAAAAAGGGTTGCTGAGAGACTGGAAGTCAAAGTATGTCAAAAGATAGGAGTAAATGCAACTTATCTCTTTCTCAAGCACGTAAAGGTGTGCTGTTGGTTGGGGGGTGCACGAGGCATTTCTTCAAGGGAGCTTCTGCAGGAGGAGCCTGTTTGGGCACATGGTGCCAAAGGATGCAGTTCTCCAGCACGGTCTCCCAGCTGGAAGCTAATGGAATAGGGGGGAGAGTCAGTGTGAGGCGGAGCGGTTGCTCCTCTCTTTGCAGCAACCCGTGCAGCGAGGTTGAGCGGAGCTCCAGAGTCTCCAGCAGTGCTCCCAACAACACATAGCAGCAGTGGGAGCTGCTGACCAGGAGCAGGCAGTGCCCAAATCCCTGTGGCTGACAGCTTCCAGGGAAAATGGAGCATCAGAGGCCAGGGAGCAAAGCTGCAGCTGCTGTCCTAGCCTGGTCCTTGCTCTTCTCCGGCCTCCAAGGCACCAGGGTCAGAGCTCTGCAGGGATCCCCACCAATGCCACAGTTAGAGGATGTCATCTCAGAGAACATCAGCTGGGCTGCAGAGGAAGCTCAGGGCAACGAATCCTCAGAGCACGCGTTCTTCTCTCTGGATTATCAGCATGTCCAAGTCCCCTTTGAAATCACCCTCTGGATCATGCTTGCATCCTTGGCCAAAATAGGTAAGGCATCTTGAGGGGCTGAGGAGGGACAAGGGTCTCTTGTGACCCTTGTGAGGATGGCGTGGGCAGGAGTGGCCACTGCTTCAGCAATCTTGGAGCCTGAGGTGACATGCCACATCCTAAGGATGCACAGATTGCGTGCCAGAGAGGCTGCACACATAGGAAATAAATCTCCAGTCGTATTTGTGGTTGGAAATGATGTTTTTCCATCTGGAAGTTCACACCTGCGCATGCTGTTGCTGATAGCAGGAAGAATATTGGGCTTTCTGGAAGGAATTTTATTTAACTGCAGTATGCACCAAAGTGTGCATTCATCTCGGTTAGCTTGCGAGCTATGCTATGTGCAGGTTGTTCACTGACATCTTCATCTTCAAACGAAAACACCTTGTCCTTAAGAACCTGAAGTACTTGTGGTTGTCTGTATTTCTCTCTCGCATTGGGTGTTGCACAAGGCTGACTCAACTGGATTGTTTTAAATGTTGTCTTTAGCTTTCAGTGTTAATGATCAAGTAATATGAAAAGTGGCACCATTTATAATTGAGAATACTTTTAGTGGTTTTTTTTAATATATAGAATCTATATTGTTTAAAACTAGCAGTTGCTGTCTATGTAGATGCTGAAGATGGGCCTGTTAACCAGATTGTCATAAATAATTCCAAAAATGTATATATTTATGCAGATTATTTAGGCTTTCTACTTCTGTATTACCTAAAAATACATCTTTAACCTTATGCCATGATGCAGTGCAGGCTGAACCAACAGTAGTTTTAGAAAGCTTGGTATTTTCAGTCATCTTCCAGATCCTGTAGCAGATTTTTGATGGAGTGACTTCACTTTAATTGTGGGCATGGATTATGACTACCCTAAGGTGTAGCTTGCTGAAGGTGGGAGCATGCTTGGTGCTATTTAGCCAGTTTGGGCTGGTGAGATAATATGGTTTTCATCTATCTGTCCCCTTCCAGGGTTTCATCTCTATAACAAGCTGCCTTCTGTTGTTCCCGAAAGCTGTTTATTGATATTTGTAGGACTCATCATGGGGGGAATCATCTATGGTTTAAATGACAAGTCGCCACCTGTGATGGACAGTGACATCTTTTTCCTGTACCTCCTGCCACCCATCGTCCTTGACGCAGGTTACTTCATGCCCAGCCGTCCCTTTTTTGAGAACATTGGTACAATCCTCCTCTACGCGGTCGTGGGGACAATATGGAATGTGTTTGGGATCGGGTTCTCCCTGTACGGCATCTGCCAGGTGAAAGCCTTTCGCCTGCAGGATGTGTCATTGCTCCACAATCTGCTGTTTGGCAGCCTGATCGCTGCCGTGGATCCCGTGGCTGTGTTGGCTGTCTTTGAAGAGATACACGTCAATGAAAAGCTACACATTTTGGTCTTTGGTGAATCGCTCCTGAATGATGCGGTGACAGTGGTAAGGATTAGCCTTTAATTTGAGTATTTAATGTTCAGACGAAGGGTGGGCTGGTGCTGAGGGGTGGGATGTGAGATCCGCAGGGGGAAAAAGCAGCAACAGTCTCTTCTAGCAAAGGGCTTCTGGTCCACTTCTCTAGGCTGAGGTCCTTGAAGCTCTTGGGTGAAACACCTCTTTGACTGCATAGAGATGCAAACGCATGTGACTGCCACAGCACTCCCGTGGTAGGAACCCAGCTGCCAGAGGAAGATGCTGACTCCACACTGTCAGATATCCCAGCAGTGTATTTTAGTGTCACTGCTACCTATGGCCAGGTCTGGTTGATACCTTGTTAACATCTGGTTTTCATGGTTTTCACCCAGGTACTCTACAAGCTCTTTCGATCTTTCTGTGAAATGCCAACCATCAAAACTGTGGATGTTTTTGCTGGAGTTGGAAAGTTCTTTGTGGTTGGGCTAGGAGGAGTCCTAGTAGGTCTTATTTTTGGGATGACCGCTGCCTTTACCACGCGATTCACCAAGGATATCCGTGTCATCGAGCCACTCTTTGTCTTCCTATACAGCTACCTTTCCTACCTCACTGCTGAAATGTTTCACCTCTCGGGGATTGTGGCGTAAGTACATCCCAGCATCTCATCTGTCCAGGAAAGCTTTCTGGCTATATTCACTGAAAAGTAATAGAAAAAGACTGAAGTTTGTGTAGTTGGAAACCTCTGTATAGCAGTGAACAGTGAGTATAAGAGCTTGTGGAATAACCCCATTTCACACATTACACAATAACACATCGATGATAATAGCTGCAAGTCACAAGCAATCCAGATGATTCCTGCTGGGCAAGCTTCTGATGGCTGATCGCTTTATGTAGGTTATTGAGGAATGTTTATTTGAGCTCCATGGTTTTTGTTTGGAAATCCTGGACGTTCAAGCAGTGAGATGACTAGTAGATTTACCAGAGACAGAAGAGGCTTTCTTGGCATATTTTGTCAGCTTTTCTATGTTTCGCCTAGCCAAAACCAACATTTGAAGAGCTGCAAGGAGTATTTAATCAACTCCTCAGCCAAGTTTGGTCTTGGACAATAATGTTAATGGTCAAAGCTCACCTTGGAAAGCAGAGACAGATGAAAGACAGAGTGATCCAGTCATGGTTTCTGTGGGCTGGTATCCACTGAATTTGGCTCTCCTACTTTAACTAAGTCAGCTGGCACTGAGAATCACAACCAACTATTTAATATTTCCCAAAAGACAGACTGCATGGACAGCTACAGTGTAAACAACTGTAAATCTGATAATAATGAAGATAAACCATTCCTATAGCTTGCAGATTTGGTTTCCTCGAATGGTTAATAGGAGCAATATTCTAGCATTACTGAAAACCATTCTAGCTCAGGGAATAAGTAAAAGAAAGCCTATTTCTAGGAGTGTAAGACAGAACAGTGAAATAAACATGCTGCATAATCATCATGGAGCAGAAAATATTCAATCCTAATGGTGTCTCCTTCTATCAATCACAATCTACTATACCCATTATGGAACCCGTTTTCTATTCTTTTGAATAATGCATTGTCTCTAAAGAAAAACAATTGCAAAGGCAGCTGATTCCTGCACTGCTGGTCTTCTAATTGCCAAATTATAAATGCCTCTTTTATATATCTTGATTTCAAACAATTCTTTCCTTTGTGACCAGGGAATACTGCGTTGCAAGAAGCAGATCTTGGCAGTTTGTTCTTTGAGAAACAATTTAATTGCCAAAGAAATCAATTCTACCTAGTCAAAAATATAATCTAAAAAATAAATAGAATGTGTGAATGCAGCTCAATCTGCCAAACTGTTCTGCACGGGTGTTTTATCTTAATTCGGTCGTCTTTTGGTTTGATTTTATGCTCTTGCCTTAGTATCAGTGTCCATCTTTGAAGCTGTGACAAGACAGGTCAACTCTATTCCTTCTCTATGAATCTGGTGTGAACCCCTACCCGCTCATGAATAAGTGCTTCCAAACCGCAGCTCTGGAAGTCCCTTGCCCAGAAACGCTTGTTGGATTTCTTACTTCTCATTTGGAACTGTTTTACCCACTATTTATTGAGACAGGAACATAAGAATTTATCCTTTTCTTTTTAGCCAGTGGTTCAACCTCTGTTACTTTTCCTGGCTCAGTGCTTTGTGCAAAGTGGGTCACTCTGAAAAGGATAAATCAAAAAAGACCAGTTTAAGGAAATGTTGAGGTATTGGTACATTTTCTCAGGACATGAAAGAGGGGAACTTAAACAGCATTAGACAAAAAAAAGTCTCACAATGCTGGATAAGATAGAGTCTGTTTCCCCAGTAGAGTATCCTGTCTCTCCTGTGTCTAACCTTTCATATCCTGCACCTTTGCTGCAAGTCCTCGCCCTGAAGTGCATCAGACAAACTCAAGTGTTTGTTTTCCTTCAAAGAAAGGTATGGGTTTGTTTCATGGCAATGAGGAAAACCAAATGAGAATTACTTTAAAGAGAAAGGAACAGCAATGTGTGGGTTTATTGTTGTTTGGGTTGGTTTTGTTTGTAAGTCTGGGTTGTTTTGTTTGAATCTAAAGCCCAGTAATCAGTAACTCGCAGCTGGTGGAAGTGCATATTCATTTGAAAAAGTGCTTTTTTCCTTTTTTCCAACCTCATATCTGATAAGTATCTTCCCATAATGGTGTTGCTAATTTTCCTAGTGCTGTAGAAATGAATGTAGAGCAGAAATGAATATAGTGGTTTTCCATTCCTTTGTCTTGGTCCAAGAATAGATGTTGAGCTGTGGCAGCAAAGATGTGGTAGAGATTCACTGATGAGCTAAGAAATGAGCCATTTCTCTGCTTCTGTTAGCAGCAGTACAGGTTAGGAGCAGCCAACACTGTCATCCTGAAGGATCTATGCAAGAGAGAACAGGGGACTTGGGCACAATCAGTTCTTCCCATCTGAAAACTCTCATGTTAAGTGGGGCTGGGGGCAGCCCTGTTTCCATCAAAGCCCAGATAAAGCAAAGAATCTTTTTTGGGGAAATCCTGGAGTTAAATCATAGAATGGTTTGTTTTAGAAGGGACCTTCAAAGCTCCTCTAGTCCAACCCCTGCAATGAGCAGGGACATCTTCAACTAAATCGGGTTGTTTAAAACCGCATCCAGCCTGGCCTTGAATGTCTCCAGGGGCAGTGTGTCTACCACCTCTCTGAGCAACCTGAGCCAGTATTTTGCCACCTTCACTGTAAAGAAGTTTTTCCTCCCATCCAGCCTGAATGTCCCTCTTTCAGTCTGAAACCATTACCCCTCTTCTCTGCTAAAAAGCCTTTCCCTGCTAAAAATCTTTCTTATAGGCCCCTTTTTTAATGTGATGGTTTCACTGCAAAGCAATAACTGCATGGCTGTTTTCTCTATAGCTCTTAGCTGCGAAGACACATTCTGGATAATGTGCTACAGAAGTCACTACCTATCTTAACATCTATTTGCATCTATGTAGGTCACTTCCCTGTCCTGGTCACAGCTAGTGCTTAAAGTCAGCCTGCCAGACCCAGGGGCACTTCTGCAAGCTGAGGACCTACCTCTTTGTGTGCTTCCCTATGTGATTATAATAAAGAGAACTGCCATGATGTCCCTTTGAAAGCAACTTTAAAAGTTCATGTAGATGACCTTAAAATTACCAATGGAAATCAGATCTTGGAAACTGAAAAGTAATTTTGCTATTTCTGGTACAATCTTTAGAACCAAGTGTTTCTGTCCAGGTTGAAATACAAAAAAATGGAGCTTTGACTCCTTGAGCACTCAACTGTTTTGATCTTCTAAGATTGCTGGCCTTGGAATGAACTGATTTGCAAAGCTGATGAATTAGGCTATCCCCATGTACCCTGTAACTTGAAGAACCAATTATCCATGAAAAATTGCAAGGCGATTGCAAGATTAGAGTTTGGCAAATTTAAGATGTTGATAGGAAGAGTTGGGTGTTGTTCATTGTAGGCATTGCTGTGTGGCTATGATAAATGCAATGGACAGTGAGTCATTAACCTGTTAAAAACCAGATGGCAACATTTATAGTGTCTATTGTCCTGGTGTTCCTCCTGATTTCATTGGGCTGATATAGGAGGTGAATCGCTACACTGAGATGTCTGCAAACATGTAAAACTTGAGGAGGCCTTTCTTTTTTTGCTTTATACATGATAATGTGTTAGTTTTATGTGCTTAAGTATAAACATTTATTGTTTCATTTTCTCAGCATCATTGCTTGTGCCATGGGCATGAAACGTTATGTGGAGGCCAACATCTCTCTGAAGTCTCACACCACGGTCAAATACTTCATGAAGATGTGGAGCAGTGTTAGCGATACCCTCATCTTCATCTTCCTTGGAGTTTCCACCATTGGAGAAAATCATGAGTGGAACTGGCCATACATTTGCTTCACTGTCATTTTCTGTCTTGTTTGGAGAGCACTAGGTATGGTGAAGTAATAGGTCTGGGTTTTTGTTTTGGTTGGTTTGCTTTAATATATATTATTATTTATGGGAGTGGAAAATGTAATTCAGTTAAATGAGAGAATGCTCCTGCCCCCATTCTCTTTTCCTGCTCACTCTGTATGTGTGGTTATCCCAGATGTGAATGCAAGGACTGAAGTAAGGCGCCTCAGCCAATGCTTCCGTCCCCTATTGCTTGCTCAATAGCAAGTCTTGCATTTTACTACAATTTCCTGTTCTGTGCACTCACCATAGACAACACTGGTGGTAAGCAGAAATTCTCATGACGTCTGTTCTGTCAATACCTCTGTCTTAGATCCTCCTTTCATTGCTATGATCTCTTCTCCTGTTTCAGTGCTTATTAGACCCTTGGTTTCCTCACAGTAGAAGGGAGACTGTAAGTACGTAGCTTGGGATCAGAGAGCTGTGTAAAATCATGAGACCTCTGACAGCATATTCTGAATTGCAGAAATTTAAGGGATTTGATCTGTAACAGGTTTGTGTACAGCAGCATCCTTAAATGGGAAACTGGAGGAACCTTCTAACAGCTGTCCCTGGAGATGCTGTTCTGCTTTACAGAACAGCATCTACCTTGCTTACTGCTGGGTAAGATGAAAATTAGGACCTGAAATGTGAGGAAGCTCCTGCTCCTACTCCAGAACCTCTGATAAGGAGAGAGAATGACAGAACTGCTCAGGATCGGAGAATTGCTGAGGTTGGCAGGGACCTCTCAAGATCATTGGGTTCAGCCCTTACTTAAACAGGGTCAGCTAGGCAGGACTGCGTCCAAACAGCTTTTGCTTATCTTCTTGGAGGAGACTCCGCACGATCCCTGGGAAAACTATTGCAGCGTTTGACCAATCTCACAGTAAAAAAGTGACCGAGATTTGGTGATAACAAGAGGATGAGAGCTGTGTACTGAAAATGTTTCCTGATCATTGTGCCTAAAGATAATTTTCTTGATCACTTGCAATGAAAACCTGAGTCCTGGCCCCAGAGTACTCTGGGATCCTATTTTCCTACATTGCAAATGACTAGAAAAACAGATGCATTGCTTTGTGTCTCCAGTTGCATCTTTGCGCTGATTTGGTGCTTCAGGGAGACTGTTTCCCTGTTGCTTCTTGCATTGTGCAGTTACTGTCACCAAAGTGAGTGCAGTGCCTACATTCCCATTTATGGAAGATTTTCTATATTAACTATATCTGCAAGTATAACAGCACACATTTTGGCAAAGGGTTTGACAGCTAAAACCCATTCTGCAGGATTTATGCTTACAAACCACTGAGTCAGAGTGAACTCAAATTTGATAGACACTTCAAGAAATTGCTTAAATAGGATTGGCCATGATTAGCAAGACATAGCAGAATGGGTTTCATTAGCTGTTAATACATGCCAAGGTTTGTTTTAATAACTGCACCATAAATGCACTTGGAAACATGCTCATTAGTTGTGCGGATGTTCAAATGTTTTATTATGGTAAAGTGGTTTTCTCAATTATTTGCTGAAGTTCTTGGTTTGACTTTTCTTAGTTCAAAAAATTCTTCACTGCAAGCCATAAGGAACATGATAACATCACAAGATCCCCTGGCTCTCTAAACACAGCTCCTCTGGTTGCATTCTCAAACTATGCAGCATGTTATTAGGGAAGAGCTCAGTGCTGCAGCTAGGGAAGAAAACCCTTTTTCCATTGAAAATCAACCTTGATGTAAATAAGAACACATAAAGCAGGGCTGGAAAATCATCTTGCACATAGGGTGTCCCTTTTCTGCAGCACCTTGCTGGGGAGCCATAGGTGTGCTGGTAGGACATGACCTGGGCCAGGTGCTGCACAGGCTGGGAATCTCCTGTCTTGGAGGTGGTGGCTGAGATGAGATCCTGACCTGCTCAGACCCATCTGGCAGCTATGGACATGCTTGAGGCACTGATCCAGAAATGGGAGTCATCCATAGAGTTTGCTTGCAGGAATCGGGGACTTCCCGGTCAGCAATACTGGGTTTAGTGCCTGAGCTGTGATCTTGTCCTCTATTGGACCCTCCTCGTGCTGTTAAACATGAAATCATTCTGCTGAAGTCTGAGACCTGGAATTACTTTGACGTAGGAGAGATCAGCTAAAAAGCAAAATGCATTCATCGCATTAAAGCACTAATATTCTACTGTTATCCAAGCACTAGGGAGGTTTCCTTCTGCACTTTCTCAAGGTCTATCTCCAGAAGAGAATATATTCTGCTCAAAATGATGAATTGTATGTCATGTCTTGCACAAAACTGGCCTTGAGTTAGTTTGGGGAATGCTAATGACAATTTATGAGGAATGATTAAATTAAACCAAAGGCCATGATATCAGCTGAAGTCAATTTTGTTCCTTTAGATCATCAGCACTGCCTGAGCTTTACAGTAGCTGCAGATGTGAGCTGAGGTATGCTTTATTTCATTTACTTTATTTAAAGTTAAAAAGAGCCTTGAAACGATGTACTTCGCATCTGCTGGTCTGGATACGAGCTCCATGGAGATCTGGAGATGGGGAAGGTGTTGCAAGGTTAATTGAGGTCTACTCCTGAAACATCCCCAGCTTTTTGTTCAGATCAGTCTGATGTGCAGTCAGATATTTTTAGTTGTATGTGTGTGGGAAGGTGTTTGATACGTACAAGTGCACTGGTTTTGAAGTTGATTTCTTCTCCAAACACCCTTCAGAAAAGCAGCAGTGGTGTGGACCCAGCTAATTCCTAGTTAAAGTCAGTGTCAGTCTGTGTTATCAGTTCTAAAAATGGCCATTAATCTTCAGGAAATAAGATGTTTGTCATATCTGTTGGTATTAGATCATGGCCTACTGATTGAAGGCCCAACTTTTTGTACCTTTCTGTATCTGTTTATGTATTTGCAAATGACTATAAATTGCAACAGTTATTGTGTCACCTTCCTGTCATCTTAAGTTCATACAACAGAAACTTTTGAGTGAAAGATTTGTGAAGAAGCAACATTTACACAGGCAGAATAGCACTACATATCCGAGCTACTGCTTGGAAGCTTTTGGGAATTGGAGGGTAATTTGGGGCTAAACTGTTGATGATCATTTGCCTTGAGAACACTTAGAATGTGAGCAATTTACTTGTTTGTTTGCACCAATTCGAGTAAATCAGTTAATATTTCCATTCAGTTTGTGGACTCTGGTTCTGTGTCATTTTACGAGTGAAGTTTTGGCTGGCACATGACTATAGAATTGCCCTAAAAACTTTCATTAACCACCATCAGAATAAATGTGCTAATATAGCCTATGTTGCTGATAGTTCTTGTTTGTTCAGTATTTAGCTGATGCTTAACACTGAGTCACCAGGTAAGCGGTATGTTCTAGGGTCCCTGGTCACTGGAGCGGGATGAGAACACTAAAACTCCCCTGCAGAGTTCAGAGTCCTTCTGAAGGAAGCTCTGGTTTCCCAGCTGGGCTGTAATAAGCACAAGGTTGAGTTCAAAAGCAAGAGATTTGCTACAAGATGAGCTACCTGAAATGACATTTGATAGTACAACTCGTAGTTGCACAAACTCCCAAAACTGTGGCCAGTCAATGCTGGTGTAATACCCCAAATCAGAAATGCCTCAGGGATTACTTTGTAAGTGGACAAATCAAACACAGACCTGTTGGACCAGGCTGGAAGAAAAGCCCTTCTCCAATGGCATACTGGGAGCATACCTTGCTCCCTGGCCAGTTCCTCATGACTGGTTTTTACCAGTTCAGAGGTGGTTTACAGTATAAGGCATTGAGCTGTATGTAATTGCTCTTTTTGTTTGATGTGCTCCCATCTTCTTTCCTGCTTTTCAGGGGTTCTTGTGCTGACTTTCTTTGTGAACAGATTCCATGTGAACACCATCACCAGCAAAGACCAATTCATTATAGCATACGGGGGTCTCCGAGGAGCCATTTGTTTCTCTTTGGTTTTCTTGCTGCCTGACTTTCACAGAAAGAAGCTCTTCATTGCAGCAACAACTGTCGTCATCCTCTTCACTGTGTTTGTACAGGTAAAACCAATCTTGGTGTCACTAGCAGATGTAGAGAATAAGCATGCCTTTTTCTTTTCCAGACAAATAACCAGTACTAAACTATTAGGTGGATACAAGGATTTTCCAGTAATTAAATCTTCCCCTGTATTGAGTGGTTAGGCATATGAAAACTTCTGCCTCTTTCAGTCATAATTTGAAGGTTTGAGAGGTTGACAAGCAGCTGTTGACTTGCAACCCGTGCTGTGCATTTTCCATGACAACTTGTTCCATCTTTTATCCGGTCCATCCGTAGTGGGATAGCAGTTTGAAAATTGTGAAGAGTGATGCTGGCATAGGTTTCCTCTCTAAAGCAGTGCTTTTATGTGAGAGCAAAGCCAACGCAAATCAACCTCTCAACAAGTTTGCTGTTTGAGCAAGGTAAGAGCCACTTGTTATTGGAGGCCTTGTCATGAAATGAAATGCTACCTCAGCCATGCAGTAAAATGAAGATCAGTTTTCCTGATCCCAGAGGTGAAAAGATGGAAGATACTGGAGATGCTCCAAATCCCCTGAACGTGGTTGCCTCAGCTTTGGTAGTTCACAAGTGGGACAAATGTAAAAGGTCCTAATTTGGGGGGAGTGACTTTTTAATGGCTTCTGAACATGAGTTTTATTGGGGCACCCAACAGTGGAAGCAACAACAGTCATTAGTTTATTTTATATTTTGTGTCTATGTCTGAGATGTTTTCGCATTCATGCAGCAAAGCAGCTGCAGTTATTTTGTGATGATGCAGCAGGAAGGGGATTGCTTTAACTCTTCCACTGGAAAAAAAAAGAGACAAACCAATTTTGGGTGTGTTACTTGTTATAAAAGCAAGGAAAATCCAAAGCGAATAGAGAAGTCAGCACTTTTGATTTATTTGCCTCTAATCTTTCTTCTATAACAGATCCCTGAGCCCTGTTGCTACCTGCTTTCTCTTTCTGCCCTGGTGATTCTTGGCTTGTTTCCTACCCACTACCAAAGCTTCTGTGAATGAGGTCAACCTGCCCACATCATACAGCAGCTGCCAGGGTGGGAAAGGGAGGTGGACCCTCAAGAGTGCTGACTGCTCCAAGATAGTTGGTTTATGGTTTGAAGCATGGAGGTACTTCCCCCATCCCCGTTTTAGGCTGATTTCTGTGCTTGTCTTTTGAGTATGTTTTGCAAAGCCCAGTCCTACAGAAAGACTGTAGGAGCATCTGCAGCTTAGGCTGCTCTTTGGGACCATATGAGCAGTGCCTCTTCTGACCCCGGCCCACAGCTGCATAGTGAGTGAGGATGGACAGTTTGCAGCTGGGGCAGAACTTGGTGCTGGTATTGCTCTCCTTACTAATCATATGCTGTTATTTTTGACGGATTCTGGATTAGCACCCTTCCAGGTCTGTGATGGAGAGAGCTTTTCTGTCCCTCAGGCACAGGCTGAGGTTGTAAGGAGTTGTTGAGCTCGGGAGGAGCAGGCAGACAGCATTGCTCTGACATCTAGTGGTATAAGCATCCTTGCAGCCTTCTGTGTGATGATTTTGGAGGTGTCTCCCTGCTCTTTGCCCAGCAGCAAGACTGTAAGGGCAAGGCTCCTTCCGGGCTTGCTTTGAAATGCGCATTTTAGTTCACCTCACAAACGATGTCATGTTGGGAGGAGAATGTGGTGGGAAAATCTGAGTTGTCTGGTCCTGAAGTGGATAAGACTGATGTCTACTTGGTGTGCACCATCCCAAAAAGATAAGCATGGGTCTCCATAGGGTTGAGGCAAACAGGATGTGGGTCTGGGAAAGATGCCATGCAGAAAAGCTCCCCAGAAGCTCCTGCTGAAGAGCATGAGGTCCATGCAGAGCTGCTGACCAGGGGTTGCCCTCTTCCTGCCCTCGGATGGAGGAAGCAGAGCAGCAGCCGGGGCTCTAGGAGCTGGTGGGTCACAATGACAGCTGCTGAGTGACCCCATGGCTGAGTATCAGTCCACAAGAGCAAATTCCTTTCACTTGGCTTCCCCGAGCCCCTTATGTGTGGGTGTTGGGCACTTGGGCAACGGGGAGGATTGGTGTTGGCTCTCTGCTTCCCCACATCCACCTAATCCACAACAAGAGCTGAAAACATGGTTGGTGTGTGACATGCCGATGGGCTCAGAGCTGAGACCCGCAGGACAGCTGGACCGGGCACAGCTTTCAGACTGAAAGGAGGGAGCAGGGGCCAGGGGTAGGGGGAACGTACTTAGGTGGAGGTTGACGAGTTTTAAGATGCAAATGGGGGTCAGAAATTGAAAAGACATGGTCACTAGGCACGTCCGCTCATGCAGAGACGCTCTTGAGTCTCAGACAAAGGTTGTTCTACGGCAGCAGCTCTATTCTGCCGAGGCCTCGGAAAATCCTTCCCAGGACTGGGAAAAGGGCTTTTGTGTAACCTCAAAGCTCAACTGGTGATGTCATCTCCATGCAAAAGGGTGAGAGTTAAACAGGGTCCCCTGTGGGTACGTGTCAGCAGGACGACCCCTTGACCCTCAGCCATTCAGCAGGAGCAGAGTGTCTATAAAGACAGACTTTGCTCAGGCTCAGGATACCTGCAGTATTGTGCAGCTGAGGCCACCACGAGAACAGGGAGGGGGGAAATAAACTTAAGCTGAAACAGAAGGATATGGACTTTTCAGTGCTGTATCTCAGCATATGCATACACAAATAGAAACATGTATTAAGATGAACCTTTACAAATGATTCCTACAGCTTCTGAAATTCGTGGCACTACTGCCAGCCCCATTGATGGATGCAATATTGAAGAGTTAATGTCTTTAATATCCCAGCACCTTTGATAGTGCTCTGTCACTTTGGGTGGAAAGGACAAGTGAAATACTGGCTACAAACCAACTTCTGTAGACAGTGGACTTTCGTTGTTGTCATTTTGCACAATAAGTTTTCTTTATATTCTCAGTGATATCAGTACAGACTCGGCAGCGGCTGTCTGTGTTATGATAGGACACAAACTAGGTGAGAAATTATCTGGCCTCTTTTAAGCTGGGGAAGGCCAGCAAAGCATCTTGTCGGAGCACAAACTGGCTTCATTTACTTGGGAATCCTGATCACATCCTCTGAAAAGCATCATGCTACATGAGCTAGTGATCAACATGTTAGCTGTTGGGCTTGTCCATACATGGGTCTATCAGCACGTTACACAACCCAAGAAATTAACCTATTTTTGGCCTTTTTTGACTCAGTTGCATAAAGCTGTTCCCACCATGAGCCTGCTTAATAATTTTGAGAAGTTTGAGCAATTGTCAAGTCCTCAGTGCTTCTGAGCAGGCCTGGATATGCACCATGTAGCCCAGGAAGCCCCTCAAGGAGCTGTGCATTAGGGATGTTGCAAAGAGCCATTGTTCTTCCTTTCAGTGTGGTTTGAAAAGGAAGTAGCATGTTCTCCATTTGAGGTTCACTCCCTCAGCCTATTGGCCTCTGACCTCTTGCATGAAATTGCTAGCAAATGTAATAATTAAGAGTGTTTCTTCCATTTTTTTGGCACATGTGTGAGTTTCTTTCATTTGATTTGAGTATTTTTGTTGTTTGTTGCCTGAACCGACCCATTATCTATTGGATCACTGGTGGTAGGCAACTTTGTATGAGCCACAACGGAGCTGTCAGCATCAGATGATGCACTTTTAATGAATTACTGCAAGTGGGTGGAGGAGCATCACAGGGGACCTGTAGGTGTGTTGTGAACTAACACATGGTCTGAAATAGCACATGGGATTTCACTGATGCTCCCAAGGTCAGGAAGGGCCGAAGGAATTCAGGAGTTTAAGTTTGTGATTCCTGGTCACAAACCTCCAAAAGGCCACTTTAAAATGAAAACAAATGCAGGTGATTATCCAGTGAAGGCAAGAGATCAATTGCATGGTCTCTACTTAATTTCTGTGATATCTGTTATTTCTGAACTTGTGAGTTTTATGCTATTTATTCTGAATAGCAATGCTTTTTATTGCTATTAGCTATTAAAATGACACATTAATTGTTTCTGCAATTAAAAATCTGTTCAGCTCTCCTCCGTGCCAGCATTTGTGACATTCAGAAGTCATAAACATCAACTACTCCATCATTTTTGCCGTAAACATGTCCTAGAAAGCTCATTTCATACCAAAGCCAGACTAAGAAATGTAGTACAACAGCATTTTAGAAGTTCTCTCACGAGGCTTAAATGGCATTAAAACTCTTCCCTTGACCCTTCTCACCAGGTGAATACTTTGATTAGTAAACTTAGCCACCGGCAGGCCATCAAAGATCATTGGGGTAATGATCCGTGACACATAATACTCAAAGTTAGCAGACAAACGCTGGTGGAGGCTCCGTGCTGTGAAGTCTCAAGGACTATCATCATTCCAGGCATTCAAACTTTGAACACTTCAAGCCTCTTTCCATCTGGTAGGCTACAAGGAATAGCAAGCCACAGGCTTGACCTTGAAATTATTGGTTGACTTTCTGTGGTCTTTGAGATGCCAGATGAGGAGAGCAGAGCAGAGCATTTCCCCTCTCTGCCTACCCTGCTCCTGAAGCCTTTGTGTGAGCTCCCATTGACAGGCTGCTACTATGAGCAAATGAAGTGTTTGACTTACAGGGGGGAGAACAATTTGCAGTCTTGTTGAAGCTTTGCAGATTTTGCCTTGCTAATAAAGCAGAGCAGATGAGAAGCTCAAACACCAGGCCTTGTTCTGGCAAGGAACAAAGCAGCTGTGGCTCATACCTGTGCTGGTGATATTTGTTTTCCTAGTGCAGGTACCACTAAGAACACTTGATGTGAAGAAAGGCTGATATTTGTCTTTGTGGTTATGCTGCAGGGAATGACCATCCGTCCTCTCGTTGACTTGTTGGCTGTTAAGAGGAAAAGAGAGAGTGCTCCCACAGTGGGAGAGCAGATCCATATTCGGGTAAGTGCATCCATTAAAATGCAGCCAGAGCTTTCCAATATGCTTTGCTGGTAGCAGTGTGGTCCTCCTGAAATGTGTGTGCCTCCAGGGACTCTACAGATCTGCAGTTTCAATCTTCTGCAGGTCCATTTCCAGGTTTAAAGTTTTATGCAGCTTCCTAGCCATGGGTTATTACTTGCACTGGAATAGCAGTTACCAACTTAGGCTGATGTTGCATTAGGTGCTGCACAAACATGACAGAGAAAGATGATAACTTGCCCAAAAGCTTATACTCTTACCTAACTCTAACATCCCTGCTTCTCTGTAAAGAGTGAAAGAAAGAAAAAGAAACTTGGTTGCTTTCAGGGTTGAGATCTTCCATGTGTTCATCAGCCACATCATTGCCATCAGTTTGGACATGAATTAGAAAAAAGAGGATAAAAGCTGGAATTATATTGGAGAGAACTATAGAAGTTTCCCCTCCCTGGAATTGTTCAAGGCCAGGTTGGATGTGGCTTTGAGCAACCTGCTCTATGGGAAGGTGTCCCTGCCCATGGCAGGGGGTTGGAATTAGATGATTTTTAAGATGGAATTCAGTTCACTCTGCTGTCCCCATTCAAACATTGGCCTTTTTAGTGATAGTGGATTTTTTTCAGATGGGGTCAGCTCCATGAGGAAGCAGGGTACTCTGTACATTTAGCTGAGGCTTTGCATTTGCATCTCTGTCCAATGTGAAAGTCTGTTTCGGAACCTCATTGTCTGTGCCCAGACACATTTCCATGGGTATGGCTCCTTCAGGCATATTTTTATCTTCTTTTTGGATAGCTAGAAATAAAGACATTAGGTCTGAGGACATTTATAAGAACTGTTTGGCATCCTCACAATTAGGTTATATTGCAGCTCTTTGTCTGAGGTTAACAGAACAGTTCAATAGGCTGAAGAGTCTTTCCCCATCATGAACAGAGAATACTTTCTTCTTTTGTTAGCGTGTGAATAGTAAATCATCTCTGGAAATGTGTTTATTAGCAAATGGGAGCTGAAATGACTGTGTACCAATTAAGTTAAGTAGGGAAGGCAGCAATGAAGACTGCTGGAAAGCAGGGATGCAGAAGCAGCTTTCATCCTCAAATTTATTTCTCTATCTAGAGAGTTGGGGCATTCTTGCTTGCAAGAGTGATGACCAATGGGGGTGAAGTTGTTTGCTGGTCCTCCAACTGTATGGCTGCTAATAGCTAATGACATTAAACCTGTACCCAGCTGCAGGGCTGAGTCAACAGCTCTGATGCTTTTTTGCCTCTGACCCCACAAAAAATGTCAGAGCTGGAGGAAGCTGCAGGGCCATTGGTATACCTGAGTGTGGAGCACCATTGACCTGCGGTACAGCAGAGCCCTCTCCCAGTTGGAGCTGCCAGTAGGGGAGAAAGCAATTTGGGGAATTATAGAGATTTAACTTCTAGGCGGAAAAATCAGCCTGTCTGGGACTTTTAATATAATTTCAAACAATAATCATCTTTTTGTATAAGGCACAATGTGGCAAATTATTTCATTTACTGGGAAGCGTCTGGGGGAAGGCAGTATTTATTATTCAAATCAAAGCACGTTATCTACATCTATATACTGAAGATTCCAATCTCCTGGGACACACTGTCCTCAAAAACCTCAATATGAGCATTTCCTGCTTATCAAGGCCCAATATGCAGGACATGCAAGCCATCAGCTGTCTTGTACGTATCATAAAGAGCAGATCCACCTCCCTCAGTGATTATTCTTCGCTCTCACAGACCTGAAAGCAAGCAGCCAAACCACTTATTGTATTTCAGAGCAGAGGGATATACGTGGATGACTGGATGGGGAATTAGCCTGACAGCCCCTCTCCTTGTTTACCAGTGCTGTGTACCGAGCTGAAAGCATCTCCCGTTTTGTCTGCTGGCTTTTGATGTTTGCTGACTGAGTTCATCACATATGCAATACATGCAACCGGTGTATAGCAAAATCCTCTTTTCTGTTTAGTTCTTGGATCATTTGCTGGCTGGCATTGAAGATATATCTGGACACTGGGGACAGTATTACTGGAAAGACAAGTAAGGATTTGCCAAAATACAACTGTGTACATGTGTAGAAAAAACAAGGCTGGTTTCTATTCCCTAAGTTTCCACTGTGGGCAGCTGGATCTCATTCATCCTTGCGTCACAAGGAAGGTGAGAGAGGGACAGCTTTTCCTTGTCCAAGGTGAGACCAGGCTCTTGGGGTGCTTCCGCACTTGCAGGTCACACGTTGTGCTTCACCCTAAGAAGACTCTGTTCTCCTCTGCTGTTGTGTTTGTTCCTTTCTGTCCAAAGAAATGAAACGAAAGGGCCACGCCAGCACAACACACAGCCCATGTAGCTTCAGCCTATCCGTGCCTGCAGCAGTGTTGCTCCTGCCCTCCTGCCTCTCTGGCTATGAAGGAGCTGTGAACTCCAACCCAGTATGCGCACAGTTGAAAACGAAAAGCACGAAGCACAACTGCTTGGTGTGGAGTGACAAACTGCAGTGGGTCTCTGCTGCAAAGTGCTCAGCTTCCACTGAACTTCGGTAGATTGTACACATAGGAGGGGTTTTTATTTTCTTTTAAATGCAAACAACCTAGAATATATTAATAGCAATTTGTCAGGTTTATTTCCTCGGCTGTGCAGACACAAATGCAGCTAACTTCATGGTAAGGCCTGTGGTTAATGCAGCTGGCAGGGATTTCCTTAGGAATGCCAGTACTTGGAAGTGCCACTAGAGGGTATGGGAATCTCTGCTGGCTCCCTTCGAGCAGGTTTGTGAGCAGCCAGCAACAGCCAGATTTGAGTGGCAGCATTTGATACCGGCTCGATCTTTTCCAAATGTTGTGCTGCACTCGAGCAGAAAGCGAGAGGAAATGGCTCAAGAGGGGATCTGGAAGTGTTTAAACCTGTTGCATCCCTTGGGGCTACTGCGTGTACTTGTAGCACTTACAGTTCATGTGGAATCTGGCAATTTGGGGAGCTTTCCTCTTTTTTGGCAAAGTTTTTGTATCTTAGCTTATGTACTGCAGTGCATAAATAAATAGGAACTGATCTCTTGGACTGTTGATTTCTGGAAAGAAGGTAATGGAATATAATGGAATATGAAGTGGTCACGGGCTATGAACTTGCTGGCTTGCTTTTGCTGCTGGGGTGTTGTGGGAGGAGGCTAAAGCCATCTTTTGTTCTCAAACAGATTAGAGTACTTTAACAGTAAATACCTGCAGAAGATCCTACTTCGAGACTACGACCAGCCGAAATCAAGTATCGTGCTTCTCTATGAAAAGCTAGAGCGGAAACATGCCATTGAGCTGGCAGAAGCAGGGCAGCTGGGGCACAGCCTGTCTCACCCATCCTTGCTGTAAGTGCTCCCTGTCCTGCAGTTGTTCCCTTTCCGTCACTCATTCCAACCAGAGGGAACAGTTATTGAAAGCGTTTGAGAACTTCCCAACCTCCACTGCTCTTTCCTGATGGGCTGCCCCATGGGAAGGAGGAGCATAGCTTGGACAAAGGCCAAGTAAACATGATTTAAGGATTAGTAGGTGGGTATTAAAAATAATGGTCAGGTGGATGAGCAGTGTACTGGCATGGATGAACACTCTTCATTCATGAAGAGAAGTGAGCCTCTTTTATGTGGAGGCTCACCTGTATCCCTCAGGGTTACACAGAAATGGTGCTCTGAGGAAGAGGCTTTTACACCATTTTTTGATGGCTTTGCACTGTTGTGTGAACTGAAGGAGCCAGCGAGAGAATGAGCATTGGCTGAGATGAAAGGGTCAATAGATCTGTGTGTCAGAACGGCCAGTCTCATCCCTTACAGAAGGCTCTGCTCTGCCACAGCTCCCCACAGCTATTCTATCTACCAGGGCACACATGGATAGGACAGCTCTGATGCAAATACCAAATGCCCCATCTGCAGTGAGCTCCATCTGCAAGAATTATGTTGCTTGTGTTCCCTGGTGGTGGAATCTGAAAGGGCTGCCATGAACACTGGGCTTTGGGGATGCACTGATTGTGCTGCTGAGCATCTTCCAAAATAAGGCATTCTGGTTTTCTTTGCAGCAACAATGACAGGACTGTCATAACAGACACAAAATTGGAGGATACTCTGGATCCGGCTGTCCTGGACAACATACAGGAAATATTGGCAAGGAACCTGTATCGAATCAGGAGAACGGTATAACTTTTCCCTCAATCTGTACTTTAGATGTCCAATAACAAAAGTTATCTCAGTTATCCTAACAGCCTGAGCAGATGTTATGAATATTTACATAATTACTAATGATGTCTCTTTGTGAGCAGAGAATAGTTGGCTGTGTGAAGCCAGATCCAGTTTCCAAGTCAGTGGCACATTTCTGTTTGCAGCATGACAGCTTTTGAAAGGTTCACCCAGTCAGCCTATAATTTCATGAAGTATTTCAGGCATCAGCACCCAGAACCAGAAAGGAGAAAGGAGGAGCCCATGGATCTTCAGGCATCAGGTTAACAGATCCAGCAGTTGCAACAGCTCTTGGTTACCTACAGGGATGGAGTTATCCTCACACTGTGTTCTTTCCCATAGAACAGAGCACAGGCAGTGAGCTGTGAGGGAGAGTTAATCTGCAGATGTTTTGAAACTGCTTGGCAGTTCTGCCATGGACCTGGTGCAAATGGTTAAATAGCACAGAAACCATTTGCTGTTTACAGAATAACTTACGAATCTGAGCTTTTACACAGCACCTAGGACTGTGCATTTTAATCACTGTTTGAGCTGTGATACATGGAGCCTTATCCTTAAAATCCACCTAAGCCTTTGTTTTACGGATTATGCATGAAATACTGAGCCCTTGGGGATGTGGCTGGTGCTGGCAGCTCAGCACAGAGGGATCAACCTCCCCCTCCTGTGCCTTTGCTGAGCTGGGAAAAGCAACTAGATAAGGCTGGGAGGGAACCTATAGGAATGGTGAATGGGATGAAGTTGAAGGCATACCTCTTGTTTGCAAATCTGCTAAATCCAGCCTCACCCCTTGTAGTGACATTATAGTGACAACGCCAGCTGATGCTAGTGAGAGATACAGCTTTGATTGGTATATGGCTTTTGAAGCAGGATTTATGGTTCCTGTCGATTGTGTGATTTGTATCTGAAGTTGGGCTGATATAAAATATTGGAGGGTTGGGCAGAGGCACTGAGGCTGAGGACACCTTGAATAGAGAAGTTGATGCGTCACCTGGACTAATAGAGAAGCATATCTGTCTTGTCATTCAGTGATTGCTTGGGCAATTTTGCATAAAGAAGCAGATTTTGGAGTCCCATCTTCCTTCTTTGGCTCTTTCCTTCCATCCCACCTCTCTTACTTGGACAGATCAGTTTACCTCCATAACTAGGCAGGATGGTTACAGGGGGCAAAGGACCCTGGGGGACACAGGTATTAGTGAGGGGATGCTGCTGCAGAGAGAGGGATGGTCCCATGTCTGACGGTGGTCTCTCTGGTGCAATGTGCAGGGGCCAGCGTACAACAGGCACACCCTTCCGGGAGAAACAGAGCCCGTGGAGCATGCCAAGGAGATCCTGATCCTCCGGCACAGGAGCCTGCAGGTGGAAGTGAGAGGAAGTGATACGGTCAGCTCCAGGAAGGAGGTAAGAGGTAGCAGTGAACTCTTGGACCTGCAGAGACCATGCACAGGATGCTTTTCCTGTGTTAGTATAACAAGTGCTAGGAATAGTGCTGTTTAGCACTGGTGGTATTTCTTTTTAAAGATAAATCCTGTTACCGTAAATTAAAAACCCAAAAAAGTATGCCTCAATCCTCAATCACATTCCAGTGAGTAGGAAATATTGACAAATAAAACCAAAACAAATCCAACACAACTCCTAACAAAGAAATGAGCTATCTTGCGTGTGGCACCGCTCAGTGCTTTGTGAACACAGGCTTCCATCCATGCTAGGAAAGTTATTTACTGAGCAAATGTTATTGATTGGGTTTCAGTCCGTGGATTCAGAGATCTGTTTTTCCCATGTTTTCTTTTCTGGGAGATTTTGTTGAAGGCAGGAATCTGGTTCACCCATCGTCAGTGGTCCAAGATGGGCTGTAAATATTTGAAACTCTTCAGTGATTTGGTTTTTTCCCCCCAACCCTTTGAAATGACAGAAGCGTTACTGTGAGATTTCTTATTTATTCTGGAGGTGAGCTTTCTGTTTTTAAAAGCAGCCATGGTTCTGGGCAGACTTGAAGAAAGTCAAATAATAGAGGGAAGTGTTGCATACTGGATTCCTGAGAGAACTGCTTTGAGTCCAAGTTCACTGCTGGCACAGCTCCATGTCAGTTCATGTTATGAATTAGAGGAGAAACAAGGTAAATATAATGCCTGTGGCTGATGAAGACTTTTGCTGACTTCTCTGGAAATCAGTGGAAGAAGTTGGGCCAACATTTCCCTATAGAAAGACAAAATAGTCCAGGAATGTTGCATGAGGAGCAGGCTTGGTCTTTTCAGTTCTTTCCATCCTCTGTAATTCTTGCTCTAGAGGAAAAGCAGTTCATATTGCTCCCAGACCTTCAGGTCAGCAGCAGTAATTGCTGAGCCATCCCTAAATTTCTCCTGCTGCTCTTAATCTTAGTTTTTGATGGCTTGAGCTAGAGCACTATCCAAGTGCAAACTGTGGTCTCTAATCCGGGCAGCAAGGCTCCATCGCTAAGGAGAACAGGATGACCTTTTAAAAAGAAATAATTTATCTTCCTTTATTTAGATAGTGATTTTCCATGACAGCAAAAGAACCTGGGACTGCTGCGGGCTTTCTTTTGCTCTGATTTCTTTGTTCTCATGCCAGTCATTGAAGAGCCCACCGCGAATGGCAGTAACACACCAAATGCTGCTGCTTCTCAGCCCTTCATTCCAGAAAGGTGTTCCAGCTCTTGCAAACAACTTAAAAGACTTAATTTGATCATTTACATGCTGATTGGTACTTACAATTCAAACTAGATAGGCAAGAACATGGCATGTTCCTGGAGAACATTTGGCATAATTAAATTTCAAAAGAACAACATCAAACTAGGGCTGATTTTGAGCACATTACATTCTTTAAGGACATTTTGATTGTTAACCCTTGTGCTCCTGCTTTCCCATTTGCTGCTGCTCCCATTAGGTACTGCAGTGCATCTGGAAGGATCTTGAGCACCTTTGGGAACACTCTCCTGTCACTTTGCATGCTTAGAGCTGGCCTTTCAGAGAACAGAATATTTTGGAGGAATTGCAGAAGCAGTAGAATTACCTCTCTGTATATGCTGATTCACGGGTGCTGGCTAATATCCTATAGGGATGGCAAATGCTCCTATGGATTTTGTGACATGCCAGTTTGGTGCTGAAGACTGCTTTTGCTAGCAGTCGTTTGTTGGTGTGAAGCACACCTTTTTACAGCAGCTACCTTTGCTTTGTGCCAGTCCAAGTGAAACAGGTGTAAATATGGAGAGCTGATTCCAGTGACATCTGTAGAGGAGACTCTAAGCCCAAGAAGGATCTCTCTGCATCCAAAAGGAAAAGTCAGGTGTGTTGTCTGTGATCAGCAGCTTATCTGCTAATGATTTAGAATAGCTGCTTCATTTTACTGCAAATAGAAATAAGGTGATACCCAAAAGTGATGGGATAATGTGCTAGAAGAGCCCCAGAACATTAACACAAGGTGAGAGGGAGGGTGGGTGCTGTTCCTTCATGCTGTAGAAGGACAGATTGCAGAATTTGTCAGTAGAAAGAAGGAATGTTGTGCTAAAAAGTAGATCTTGGCCCATTGAAAGCAGCTCAATATTTTAAAGTTTTGGGAAAAATCAAATCACTTAGATTTAATTCCATGTCAAGTTGACAAGCAAATGGCTTTTTCCTATTTAAAAAAGAGATGAATGAAAAATACAGCTAGTTAGTGTTCAAGATCTAATTGTCAGTTGCTCCCTCTTTTGTAGTCCCAAAGGGAAGTGTTTGGCCAGCCAAGTTTTGAGTCAGCAAGAAAAAACTAGATGCTGTCACGTCACGCATCTTCCTGTTCTGCATTTCACCACGAGATGGAAGCATTACAACTGTGTTTGCAAACCCAACTGGAAATCAAGGAACTGAGAAACAAACTTTAAGCAAAGGGCCACTGAAAACCCTCTGGTGCTGGTGCAGCGCCTGCACGTCTTCTGTTGCCAGTCTATTCGATAAAAGCTTTAGTGATATGTTCAATCAGTTCGGTGTTATGTGCTAAGGGAATCCTTCAAATATCCCTTCTTTTCAGTAGAAGCACTGCTGCTTCTGCTTGCTGGCTGTCTGCTCATATATTTTTTCTTTTCTAGTGAAGTTGGTTACTCCTTTGCAATCAAAATATAAAGCTGTTGCAGCTCAGTTGGATTTGTCTTGTAATTTATTAGGTGTGGGTTGGTCTTTCCCTCCTGTATCAGTTGCCACAAAATAAAGGATGCTTGGAAGAGCATATAGGTCTGTGGCTGCACTAGGCTCAGGAAGAACCAGCAGTGAAGCTCTCATTGCCTGATGGACAGTCCATCTCCCTCCACTGTTGGTGTGGAGAAACCAGCACCCTTGGCAGGATAGTCACATTTTCTCTCTAACCTGGGTGGCTTTAGGTGCCTGAGGGGTTTACTGTCTACCTTTGTTTTTACAGTACTGAGAGATGTCTC
>NDXB01006666.1:14878-49285 GCA_002631895.1 Agapornis roseicollis | reverse complement strand
AAAAAGAAAAAAAATGAAGAAAAAAAAAAAAAGTAATAAAAAAAAAAAAAAAAAAAAAAAAAAAAAAACAAAACAGTGACAGAGCTCTTTTGTAAATTTGGTTTTAAAGTGTGTGTTTAAATCATTAGGCAGGGATTCTTTGCTTTACGCTTTATTCCAGAAAAAAATAAAATAATTAAAAAATCTGGTGCAATACTGTTTCTTCACAAAGAAAGTAGAACAAAGAAATGTCCAGCTTCTCAACTTCTACTAAGAGAAAACTGGCAATGATCCAAAGCTAGATAATCACTTCAGCCACAAGGAAAAAACATGGGGTTTTCTATTTAATTACTCATTGCAAGAAAAAATTTGAACCTGAAGTTCAAAGCAGGCACATAACTTGATATAGGTAATTTATAACAATAAAACCTGCAAATGGTTGAATATGCACATCAGGAATTGTAAGTCAGCTTTCAAAAAAAGAAAATTCTGTTAATGTGAAGAGTTCTGCTAAAGAAATAAAAAATCAAATATTTAGCTTGATACATAGTCATTTTTTTGTCCATGCAATGTATTCTCAAATCACAGCTTCTTCAGTTTTATTACTTTTTCCAGCATATTCCCCAAATAATTTATAATATTGTATATTATATGAAATCAAAATAAAGAATCAGAAGCCAGGCATATCTGTTTCACAGTTACTCTGCAGATCTGAAATACTTTGTCATGAGAGCTGTCCCAACCCACTCATTCAAGAATAGGTTAATGGGGAGACTAACATTAATAAGCCAGAAAAATCCCTTTTATACTTTCAGGAGTGACCAACACCTCTGAACAATGTACTCCATTGTGGACATAGATTTTCAGCCTGCTGATACTAGTTGCTAGCAGAGGAAAACGTCTGCAAAATGGCCAGTGTATTATAAACTTGCTATATTAATCTTTGGATGCATACAGATAGCCCAGTGAAATAGAAATATTTAAATTATCCTACTGAAATAATATGATTTAAAATAATATTAGGGGAATAGCAACCTGGGGAGGTAATAAAATTAGAAGTCCTATCTGTGTAATTTACTTGCATTTACAAACCTCTCAGTCTGCACTTATAATTCGTCACTCACATTTGCTACCTAGGACACTTTCCCTGTGCTTCTTGTCAAAACATCTACTAATAAGTCCAGCACTCAGAAGTTTAATACAGTAATGGCCAGATTTGTATTTTCATAGAATCATAGAATAGTTAGGGTTGAAAAGGAACTTAAGATCATCTAGTTCCAACCCCCCTGCCATAAGCAGGGACACCTCACGCTAAACCATGTCAACCAAGTCTCTGTCCAGCTTAGCCTTGAACACTGCCAGGGATGGAACATTTACCACTTCTTTGGGCAATCTGTTCCACTGCCTCACTACCCTTACAGTAAAGAACTTCCTACTTATGTCTACCCCAAATTTCCCCTGCTAAAATTTAAACCCATTGCCCCTTTTTACATCACTACACTCCCTAATGAAGGGTCCTTCTCCAGCATCCTTATAGGCCCCCTTCAGATACTGGAAGGCTGCTAGGAGGTCTCCATGCAGCCTTCTCTTCTAGAGGCTGAACAGCCCCAACTTTCTCAGCCTGTCTTCATACAGGAGGTACTCCAGTCCCCTGGTCATCCTCGTGGCTGTGGCCCTCCTCTGGACTTGTTCCAACAATTCCATGTCCTTATGTTGAGGACACCAGAACTGTACACAGCCAGTGAAGACTGAGGCAAAGAAGTCATTGAGAACCTCAGTCTTCTCCAAATCCACAGTAGCCAGTTCTCCCATTTCCTTCAGGAGACAGCACACATTATCCCTAGTCTTTTGTTTGCTACATACCTATAGAAGCCCTTGCCAGATTTAATTCTAGCTGGGCCTTACCTTTCCTGACCTCATCTGTAGCTTCCCAGACAGTGCTCCTGTACTCCTCCAGGCCACCTGTCCTCATTTTCACCTTCTTTAAGCTTCTTTACACCTTCAGAGTTTTCTCAGCAGCTCCTTATCCATTCATGCAGGCTTCCTGGCCCTCCTGCCGCATTTCCTTCTAATTGGGATGCAACACTCCTAAGCTTGGAACAGGTGATCCTTGAATATCAACCAGCATTCTTGCCCCTCATCATCCTTGAGGGCTTTATCCCATGGAACCTTACTAAGAAGGTTCCTGAAGAGGCCAAAATCAGCTCTCTTGAAGTCCAGGGCAGTGAGCTTGCTGCATGCTCTTCTCACTGTCCTGAGGATCTTGAGTTCTACCATCTCATGATCACTACACCCAAGACTTCCTTGGATCTTCATATGCCCAACCAGTGCCTCTCTGTTCACAAGCATGAGATCAAGCATTCCACCTCTCTTTGTCAGCTCCATCACTTCCAAGAAGAAGTCGTCTTCCACACAGTTGAGGAACCTACTGGATTGCTTGTGCCTTGCCAGACTGTCTTTCCAACAGATATCAGAGTGGTTGAAATCCCCCACAAGGACCTGCAAGCATGAGGCTGCTCCTATCAGCCTATAGAGGGCTTCATCCACACAGCCTTCTTGATCTGGTGGCCTGTAGCAAATTCCCACAGCAGTGTCCCCCATTGCTGTTCTCCTTTTGACCTTGACCCACAAACTCCTGTTTGGTCCATCACCCATCCCCTGACAGAGTTCTATACTCTCCAGCCTATCCGCAACATAAATAGCAACTTCCCTTCCCTGTCTGCCAGGCCTGTCTTTTCTAAAGAACCTATAACCTTCCATTCCAACACTCAAATCATAGAAACCATCTGACCATGTTTCTGTGATACCTGTTATATCATGTCACTGTAGACATGCACACATCTCTAATTCCCCTTGTTTGTTCTCCATATTATGGGCATTTGTATAGAGGTATCTCAGCCGAGCTTCCAACAAAACAGACTCATTAGCTGGAGTAGATGAAGTAGTACCTCTGCAACGCTCTGATCTGTTGGCATCAGTTTGGTTTTAGGTAAGGCATTGCTGATTCCTGTGTTCAGAGATTTCTTAACTTTTAGGAGGCACAAATTCAAATTAAGGGAAGTAATTTTAAACTGTGGATAAAAACACATGGGTAAATTAACCTTCTGCAAACTACCCTGGGGTACTGAGCAATAGCATGTAAAACAACTAATGATAATGAAGGACGGATTGTGCTGCAGCCTCTCTTCTCAACCGTGTTCCTCCCCATGTAACAATGGTATGATGAGTTTAACTGCTGTAGATTTCATAAGGGATCAAGCTCTTTCACAGAAATAGGATTCTTAAACTGTGAAGACTATTATTCAGTTGCTGTGCCCCATCAAGATTATTGTCTGTGTATCAACCTCCATATAAATTGATCTATTGTGACTGCCTTTTCTTACCAGTAACCTGCACTTTAGTATTGTCTTCTCTCAACACCTGGAAAAAGTATAAATTACCCTATGAAGAAAGGAAGAACATAAACTGAAAACAGTGGATTAGAAACGTAAGACCCCTCCAACTTACACTGCTCTGGTAAATGGCTTGTATTCATAGCTGTAACTATCATCTTTAATAATCTGCTTTTTTTAAATAAAGAAAATTTTAGTTACTGTGTCTTACCTACTCATCTAATGCAAATTTATTGTGCTCTAAGAGTTAAGACAACATAAGATAATGTCGAACAATTACATATAACTTAAGTTTTATAATGCCAATTTCTGTGCAAGAACATTATCCTTGCCAGTCATTAGTAAAAAAGTCATTAGTAAAAAAGTGACTTGGGAGCACGCTGAGAACATGCTGTGCCAAGCACTTCTGGGGTGCTTCAGTGGACAACACTCGTGACTTCTCTGTACATGGGCATGTTTGAATCATCCTAGATACATTTGTGATACATCGTGAACTGGATTTTGTCAGAAAGGTGAATATAAAAACATCTCTGAAAGAGAGAAACTTCTTTCACAGACCATAACAAGGTGCCTTTAAATGCCTTGGTTTGTCCACTGGCTGCATGACTTCGAATGTGCAACCCTTCTTCTATGCTCTACAGAGGTTCCTTATCAGCATGGCTGAAAAGACCCTTAAGTAGACTTCTTTGTTTAAATCAGATAGCTGTACATGGTGCTATGTTGCCACAACTGTTCAGTGGGTAAACATATACAAGAATAATAAATTATACTTGATTATGCAAATAATTGTGCCTGACTGCCCTTTCATCTAAAGGTCCTCCTGGTGTTTGTGACCATTACATTTTCAAACTGACATGCATATATGTGTTTAAATAACAATGTTAACATTTAAAGAGGTTTACCTATATTAAATTACAAATGTGTACAACAGTGCAATGCAGCAAATTTGAGCATGTACAAAGAAAAGAGGATACTTGTAAATTAGAATATATTTATATAAGAACAGAATCTGCAACACCCTTTAATAATACTGATTCACAGTGCCTTATTTTTATGAAAAATAATTCAAATATTTGTTGCAGAGAATAAGTCTCATATTTCAGACTTTCAAAATGTTTTTTCATCCATTTTTGGGTTTTTAAAAAATCCTGCAGCTTATTTACAATAAGAGAGCCTTGCAAGTGGTTCTTCAGTCCCTATTAAAATTTATACAGTCAAGATCAGGAACCCTCAGATACTGTCAGCTTTACAGCCTGCAGTCAGATAAGTCTCTACTAATCTTTTATGAAGGATCCTGCTCCATGATGCCAAGTCTCGCATGATTTGAGGAGTGTCTGAAACACATGATACTACTCCAAAAGGCATCACAGGCACACAGCTAAAAACAAGGACCTTAAGACCACCCTGGAGAGTCTCAGACTTATTGACAGTATTATATGGATCAAGAAGCTTCTCTAGGATCCATGAATTCCCCTCGTGGCTTCGTGCTGTCTTAAGCCAAAGCCTTTTAATGGATTCTTTTCCACTTAACAATTACAAAAAATTCAAAAAGAAAAAAAAGCAAACAAACCCCAGCATTCTGTCCTGTTCCTTGTTTGTTGGACTAAATCCAAACTAAGTCAAATAGCACTTAAATAGTGGAATCAGTTTATGTTAAAACCAGCAAGATAGCAACTAAAAGCATTAAACATGTACTTACTAAGCTTTCACTGTATATAATCATCAACCTTATTGTCAAGAGTATTAAAAGACTTTTAACCCAAACATGAATGTTTAAGAAGCAATCCAGGACCATAAACTTGGAAGTAATGCATAAGTTCATTTATTTCTTTTGTTTACTTTTCAAACTCTGTCTTTTTTCAAGGATTTTGACAAGGCTTTTTCTTATAAAGATGCTTTTAAGTAATCTGATAGCATATAACTAGATAGTCAACATGGACACTCACTGTTTGCTTAAATTTAACTGACTGGAACAATGAAGAAACAGTAATCCAACAATGATTTTATCTGAATAACCTGTTTTCTTGTCTGTTCTTCCATTTCATGCCTTTTTATTGTGTATTTGCTTCCTGTGACTTGCAAGAGGTCAGGCTGTAAACTTTTCAAGATGCAAATTAATTATTATTGCTGTTGACACTCTTACAGAAATTAACCTCCAGTAACAGCATTATCTTGAACTTCTAGGCAAAATTTAAAGAAGTCATTCTTCATTCATCACTTTCTGTAAGTGAATGGACTTTCTATTAATATTACCATGAGTAAATTCTGTTAAGCCCTCAAATACATAAAAAATTACTGCAGAGAATTTTGAAATTTCAGGTGCATTTTATTTTGTTTACATTTGTCTAAAAGATATTATCTACCTCTGTTGTAGGCATAATGTAGGATCTTATGTCATAGAATCATAGAATAGTTAGGGTTGGAAAGGACCTTAAGATCATCTAGTTCCAACCCCCCTGCCATAAGCAGGAACACCTCACACTAAACCATGTCAACCAAGGCTTAACCTGGCCTNCATAAGCAGGAACACCTCACACTAAACCATGTCAACCAAGGCTTCATCCAACCTGGCCTTGAACACTGCCAGGGATGGAGCACTCACAACCTCCCTGGCCAACCCATTCCAGCATCTCACCACCCTAACAGGAAAGAATTTCCAATCTAAACCTCCCCTGTTTAAGTTTGAACCCGTTACCCCTTGTCCTGTCACTACAGTCCCTAATGAAGAGCCCCTCACCAGCATCCATGTAGACCCCCTTCAGATGCTGGAAGGCTGCTATGAGGTCTCCACGCAGCCTCCTCTTCTCCAGCCTGAACAGCCCCAACTCTCTCAGCCTGTCTTCATATGGCAGATGCTCCAGTTCCCTGATCATCCCTGTGGCCCTCCTCTGGACTTGCTCCAACACTTCCATGTCCTTGTTATGTGGAGGACACCAGAACTGCACACAATACTGCAGGTGAGGTCTCACAAGAGCAGAGTAGAGAGGCAGGATCACCTCCTTTGACCTGCTGGTCACGCTTCTTTTGATGCAGCCCAGGATACAGTTGGCTTTCTGGGCTGTCAGTGCACACTGAAGATGGTTCGTGTGCATTTTCTCATTGCCCAGCACCCCCAAGTCCTTCTCTGCAGGGCTGCTCTCAATCTCCTCTTTGCCCAACCTGTAGCTGTACCTAGGATTGCTCCCACCCAGGTGTAGGACCTTGCACTTGGCATGGTTAAACTTCATGAGGTTGGCATCAGCACACCTCACAAGCATGTCAAGGTCCCTCTGGATGACATTCCTTCCCTCCAGCGTATCCACCGAACCACACAGCTTGGTGTCATCGGCAAACTTGCTGAGGGTGCACTCAATCCCACTGTCCATGTCAGTGACAAAGATGTTAAACAGGACCGGTCCCAACACCGATCCCTGAGGGACACCACTCATCACTGGCCTCCAGCCGGACATTGAGCCATTGACCACAAGTCTCTGCGTGCGGCCATCCAGCCAGTTCTTTATCCACTGAGTGCTCCACCTATCAAATTGATGTCTCTCCCATTTCAAGACAAGGATGTCATGTGGGACAGTGTTGAAAGCTTTGCACAAGTCCAGGTAGATAACATCAGCTACTTTGCCCCTCTCTGTAGTTCTGTAGCCTCATTATAGAAGGCCACCAAATTGGTCAGGTGGGATTTCCCCGTAGTGAAGCCATGCTGGCTGCCACCAAACACCTCGTTGGTTTTCATATGCCTTAGCGTACCTTCCAGGAGAATCTGCTCCACAATTTTTCAAGGCACAGAGGTGAGACTGACTGGTGTGCAATTCCCCAGGTCATCCATTTTCCCCTTCTTGAAAATGGGGGTTATATTTCCCTTTTCCAGTCATCAGGAACTTCACCTGATTGCCATGATCATATTGTTTTATAGTTTTACATATGGATCAGACAAAGTAACTACAAAGATCTCTTCTGCATTTAAGATCTCCCTTAAGTTATATACTGTATATATGTCAGAGATATTGATATATCCTGGAATACTTACAATATAGGGACCTGGAAGAGTCCTTTGAAGTCATCAGTTCTTGGGCAAACAACAAATACATACTGAATCTCATGTTCTGTTCCAGCACTACATGTAACTAGCAGGACTAATGATAGACATATTGTTGTCTTCAGTGATGACAACAATACCAAATTATCCAAACAGCCATTTATATATATATATATATATATATATAATTGTACCCTTGCAGAATCTCTTCTTTATGTCTATGCAATGTTCCTTAAGTTTGGAAAAAAATCAGATTAATGTCTGAAGGCAGTCTCACTTCTCTGTATGTATTCAGTCAGCATTCCATAGCAGCACCATATCCAAAGGCTAAATATTGAATCACCCTGCTATCTGGAAATCAGGATGCATATAATATAAAGAAATTTTCCACAAGAACTCTTTAAAAAATGCCATGAGGATGGCAACAGGAGATGTAATACTCTGCATGTTTTTGTACTAATTGGACTGGAAAAAAATCTCCAATATGTATTGATGCTTAATAATGAGAAAAATATAAAAATGTGTGGTGTAAAAATGGCAACTCAAAAATCTAGTGTTTTGGTGAAGCCTGTTTTTAAGCTATGACTTTTTTATGCTCCATATTAATAACTGCTTGCTATTCACTAGAAACATTTTCTTACTTTCTTTTGCATACCACTGCTTCTGGTTTTCTATACTAGCAATTTACAGCTCTTCTAAACTCCAATGCTGTATTTGTATAACATTCAAAAATTTTTGTGTTTATTTTTGGAGTTCCCATTTGAGAGGCCACTGTTCAGGTGCTTTATGCAAGGTATTCCTAAATCATGACATTGAGTAAGGGGATTTGAAAAATAAAGAACTGAAATAAAAATGTGAACCCAGTTCTTAACTGACACAGCTTCATTGACCAGTATCTATCTGTGTCAGAGATATCAAATACTACATTAGTGTCTTCAACGCTGTTTCTTTATCTGCGAAAGAATTCAGGATTGTAACTTCAATGTCTAGTTACCCAAATCAAAGCAGTATATTGCATATATATATTTGCTTTATGTAGCAACAGTTCACACGTGTGACCAGATAATGGGCATAAAGGCTCGTGCAGCTGGAAGCTGAATGAGAGCTCTGCATAGCAGTGGAGTAGCAACGCTCAGTGTTGTTGCAAATTGAAGAGTCTGCAGAACGTTGAAGAAGCAAGCCCTCTGGGTATGAATTCATCAAGCCATTTCTCTCACCATGCCTGTGTCTGTCTCATATTCTCACCTTCGGTGCAGTTAAGATGCAATCTTTTGTATTCATAGCACTCAAAATGGAAATTGGTACTATGGCACAAATAATTACTTCTGTAGAGTAAAATTGTATGACCTCCATTCTTCTTTGAGGGTAAAACCCCAACCAAAACAAAAAATAAAGCTTTGCATATATACAGTTCTCCCCCCAGAGTAATAATGGCAATTAGACACGTACATCAAAACAGCAATTCAACTCTGGAAATAAATACTTCCATTTCCCTCTTAATTTCTACATAAGCTAATAGAAACCTACATAAAGCCTTAAGATGGAAATGCATTGTGCCAGACTGGACCTATGGCTGTGACAAGCTGCAACACTTGAAAAATATTTGCCACAGTACAAGTTTTTTGTTGTTGTTGAACTTGTTCCCCAAGGTATTCTACACACAAATCTGCTTGGTTAAAGGAAAAGCAAAATTTACAAGCAGCAGGCACAAAAGCTCACATCTGCAAAAGCTATTAAGGCACTTAATTCCATTTGTTTTGACAGGTGTTAAGTGTTTAAACACTTGTGTGTATCTTAGTCTTAATATTTATATAGCACTCTACATGTTCAAAAAGTACCTCAGAATTTTCACCTAATTAAACCACAAAACACATGTATATTTTCCAACTGATAGTCAAGTAAACTGTAGCACAAAAAAATTACTTGAAACATACACAGAGAGGTAGCAGGTACAAAATTAGGACTCAAGACCTGGTTACACTACACCAAGAACATTCACACGTAAATCTCAATCATTTTCTTTCAATTCTGTAACTGAAAGATAAAACCAGTAAAAGTTACAAAAAATAAAAAACAATGACACCTTCCCTGCTTGGACCAATATCTAAGCACAGCAGACTTCCATGTTAATAGATTTCATAGCGTGTAGGGTGACGTTTACAAGTTAGAAAATACATGGAGTGTTTCATTCATGACTGGATTTCCTTTGGTTGGTGTTTGTTTCGGTTGTTTTTCTGGTGTTCAGCTTTAAAAGTCTCCCTCTGTGGGGTGCTTTTTGGTTTGTTTTTGGGGACTTGTGTGTGTGTGTGTGAAAATAGTTACAGCCAGTTTTTGTTATCTGAGACTTTATATCTCATCTTCTGTAATGAAATTCAATTTGCAGTTCTTAACAGCAAGGGGTGAGTTTTCTCAGCAGCTAAGTAAAGATGCTGATAGACATGATTACTCCTAAAGAGAAGAAGGAAAGGGAGAAGTGATTCTGGGAGTGCAGTTGTTTGTTTCTAAACAAGAAAAGTCGTGATCTATAAAGCTAATCCAACACAATATAGTTATGAAGAAAATACTTTTGATCATGTTTATGAAGAGTTTGCTTTAAAATTTAGAGCACCAATAGAGAGAATCTCATAAAGCAGGAAACCAAGTTAATTGCAGCAAAGAGAATAAAAGTCTTTCTTGAGCAAAAGACACTAGGAGATGGAAGTGCCATTTCCAGACATCAAGAGAATTACCTATTCTGCAGTATAGAGCAGAAACATCTCACCTGGTAGACTAGCTAGCACAGATATGAGGGCTAGCATAACCATAGCTACACTGAGGTCTGCACAGGTTGAAAAAACCTGACTGAAAAGTAAGTAAATCAATCCATGCCCAGCCCTTTGATGCTGTATGCATACAGTTAGAGAGCACCAAGACATCTGGCTTCACTCCTTTAGCACTGTTATGTTGGTGCTACACAGATTTTATTGGTATGACTGCACTAAGGTTATACATGATCATTTTTGTACTACAAACTTCCCTCTTTTCTGGTAGCGGAATCAAACTGTGATCAAACCATACAGAATCTACAGCATCATTAAATGACTGAGTAAAAAAGATACTGAGGAAGTGTCAGCCAAATCATCCATATATTTTCAGACCCTTCTGAATATTGCATTAATTATACTTAAAATCTAGAATGACAGTCTTCTGTTTGACTTTTTCACAGCCATAACAGCAATGCTGATCTAAAGGATAATGGGTGATCTGTCAGTGACACAGCTAAGCTGGCAGAAACTCTTAGCAAAGATAAAGTGGTATCACCAAACTGCACTTCATGAAGAGACCTTGTTTTATTTGAAGTGGTATAATTAACAATTACAGGGCAAAGTACAGATTTCCTGATAGAATTTCATGTATACCAAAAGACTTCTTTGCTTGCATAACACACTAGTGTGTTACAGTGTATTTCTGGTGTAGGTCTGTCCAACAGACAGCAGGGATTCTAAAGGGTGAAGTGGCTGTGAGGGGAAAGTATCAGAACAGGTTAAAAACTGTGAATGTTTTCAGTTTTGCAGTCCACTGTTTCACAGCCCAGACAAACTATAATCTTTGAGCAGTATTGATAAGTTTACTTAAAAAGCCACAAATGTAAATATTTTATATTCATATATGTTTAATATTTTGCAAGTCACAACACTTGTAAGAAAACACGTGGAGTGCAGAAACAAAAATGATTGTTCCAAAAAGATCTAATAGATACCTTAAATGGGGTTAATGTTAAATTATGTAAAAACACTTCCTAAAATCTTAAGAAAAGAATGTCTCATCCAAAGTCTTTGACAGTGACCAGTAGCAAATGTTTTAAGGAAGGAAAATGATACAGTGCAAGTATAAACACATTCATTTCCCAGAGAATTCTCTCAATTCTTAGCCTTCAGTCCAGACTTCATTATGGAAATCACCAAAGCCTATAATTAGAAATGACATTAAGTACTTAAATTTTGAACTGAAAAGCTCTTTAGGCTCCTAGATTTAGCCTATGTATGAAACAATCTTATTTTGTTGGACTGGTCATCAAGTGCTTGCCTAACTTCTGTTACAGTTCAGATATAACATTGTGTAATACACAAAGTGCCCCAATTGCAATGGCAGGCATTTTGATACATACTTTCAGATCATATCATAGAATCACAGAATATCAAACACACTCCAAAAGGATAGAGCATCTCCCAGCAAAAAAGCTCTCTAGGCATTGCTTTTGAAAGCACATTGCCCCTGATGTCACCAAGACTTTTGGAAGGTAAGACAGGTTGTGAAATGTTTAGTTGCAAGAGACACAAGAAATGCAGAACAGTACAGAACAGCACAGAACAGCAGTACAGAACAGTACTCTTCCTCACATATACACAGTTTTGGGTTAGGTGTTTTGATTTTTTTTTTTTATTAACTTGACATTTAGATAAGTCAAACACATCTGTCCTGTCCCACTTAGCAGGTTTGGAAGGAAGCTGACCTTCTCCTGTATTCTGCACTGTTCATAGGAGAAACCACCAGCCTTCCAGAAGCTGAAAAATGAAACAGCAATTAATTTTATTGTAAACTTCCTTAAAACTATGTCAGGAGGTGGCAGGTTCTTATAAAAGATACAAAGTAGAAGAAGGAAAGGAGAAAGGCAAGAAAGAAGGAAAGAAAACGGCTTGCTCAGCACCCTATGGATCCAGTGAAAAACTGTAGTTCTGTCCTTTCGGTTGTGTTCTTTTTGTCAGATAAGGCGACCGAAGTCCAGAGTTGAAGAGGGCACATCAGGTAGCTGTGGGACCGTTTTGCCTTTTTACAGCATCAGGGTATCTTGGGATCCTCCCACAGGTGAGATTCATCTGCAGCAGAATCTGATGAGCCCCTGAGCCAGTTGAATCAGTGCCTGGCAGACATCGCAGTGTCTGTGCTGCTGTGTCCCAGCACTTTGTTGCCGGGGCAGTTGGTCTTCTGCCTCAGGGCAGATAACACAGGAAACCATCCCTGCCTTGGTGAGCAGGGTCCTGCTCTGCCCCAGCCTGTCTGCCCAAGCAAGAGCACACTCTAAGTTTCTCCTGTCATTTGAGTTGCTATGAGATGCACACAAAAAAGGTCTCTTGACCAACACAACGTTAAACAGTGTATTGGTTGCATATCAATACCAGAATTTTTTTTTCTGTGTTAGTTCTACCCTTTCCAAGCTTAACTATTCTATGTTTCTATGATTCAATTCTATGATTCTATTTTATGAAAATGCTGGTGCAAGAACACGGATATACATGTACTTGTGAGTATGGTTCAACCTTTATAATTTTACCAGATGTGCCACTTGGCACTTTATAATGCTGAAAGTGCAAGACATTGCAGTCTAAAGTAATGCATCAGTCTGTTCTGCAATCCACCCAGGCTACTCCGTCAATGTTCTGCTTAGGAGAAGGGAGAAGGACCTTGTAACAGTTTTAAAATGCAAAATCAGGAATAAACATTTTGAATAAGTGGTACTTCTACTAAACTGGTATAATGTATGCTGTAAAGTGAACAAAAAATCTTTATTCTAGGTCATAAGTGTCTGTAAAATATTTACTAAATTGGGGGCAACCTGTCTTTTGATGATGTTTAAAACTACTTACTTAAAAAAATTAAAGTCTTTAGTGCTATTTTTTTTGTATTTAATTAAAAAATAATATATGATGTGCTTAGTACAAGCTACATATTTTAAATAAGCATCTGTCTTATCACATACTCATACAAGAATGATGAGCTGAGAGAGAGCAAAAATGGTTCAATAAGGTGACTCCTTAGTCATTTGTATTTCAGTTCTTTTGCCACAAAAGCTAAGATCTCTTGCACTGAAAATAAATGGGGGAAACAGATGATCAACCCACTTTTATCCATGTGTACTTCAGTTCAGAATGAACCCTGTGTTCCCTTGGGCAAATTAATTGTTGCTGACAATATGTGCTGCTGTTGTTGATACAAAGGGCAAGGTAATGTAGTAATATTTTACTAGTGTCAGATAGTATTGTGCAGTAAGAAGCTAGGGCAATTTAATGCAATGCCATTTATATATAATGGAGGCCTCCATCCACTAAGCTATAAACTTGTATTTTGCTGGATATAGAGTCTATTTCCCTAGATCACTGAAGCTATTAAAATCTGAAGACTAAGTTATTGATATGGAAACCTATTGCTGAGTTCTTTAGATCTATTTACTTCTTTAACACATATATATTGGAGGTCTTATATGTTTGTTTCTTTTTCAGGCTTTATGATACACTATTTATCTTATTCATGATGTAATAGAATCATGCTGTAATAGCTTAATGGCATAGAAGTTCTTAGATGGTATAAACTGATATATCTTCAAAATTAACACATTCACACTGACCCTGCATGTTTTAAGGAAAAGGTCAGATATGATTTTGTAAGACAAATTTTCACTGCCAGAATCATATTTGTATTTTGTAGTGGAAATTGGCATATAATTGTGATAACTGAATAGAAAACTTTTGTATTAAGTAATATCTAGAAATAATGAAATAAGCAATCAAAAATTGTTCTTGCACTTTATAAAAATTTAAGTTATGTAAACATGTAATGCTGTCTCTTCAAAACACACTGTTACAGAGCATTATCCAAGCACCATAGAGAATGGAGATGAATTCACATCTCATTTTGATAGGCCTAATGTATTCATGCCCACTGGACAAAAAACTGTGCTTACAATAAATTATACACTGATATGATTTACTAAAAGAGGTTTTCTGTGTCTCACTAGAATACCTACTGCCTATATAGTTTTCTTTCTCACTGCCAAGTAAACTGTTCTATCAGGTCATTTTTTTTACTTAAGGCAAGGTATGCTTCTTTAAAAATGCCTGTATGAAACAGAATCTTTATCACAATATGTAATAGGTAAAGATTTACTAAATGGGTTTAATTCACAGAGATACTAAGTATACTGAGGACACCAAATTTCAAAGAATGGAAGTAGTAACAGATGTTAGGGTGGTGAGGCACTGGAATGGGCTGCCCAAGGAAGTTGTGAGCGCTCCATCCCTGGCAGTGTTCAAGGCCAGGTTGGATGAAGCCTTAGGTGACATGGTTTAGTGTGAGGTGTCCCTGCTTATGGCAGGGGGGTTGGAACTAGATGATCTTAAGATCCTTTCCTCTATGATTCTATGATTCTAGTATGTAGGGTGTGAAGACAAAACAGTCCAAGATGCTTTTCCTACAGGTAGAACAAAGGTTTTTCCTACAGTGCCAGGCATATCACAGACAACAATGACATTTTGGATGTTCTTCTACTAGTTCTGCTATCAGCTAGCTAGAATTCATCCAAATTTGCCCACAGTCTTTACTTTAAAAGCTGGATCAAATTCCACCTTGGAAATACCAGAAAATATACCGAAATCTGAGCAAAACTATCTGTTATTACTACCTCTGATGATGCAGGTGGCAGATCGTCCTCAGATCCTATTGGGGTCTACAGTAGTTCTCTGCATAGAGAAAATGTGGGGAAGAAGTCTAAGCAAATACATACAGTGTATATTCATGCTCTTCTTTTCTCTAGTTGCAACCTTTTTTCCTATTGAAGATGCTTAACTTTTGGAGAAAATTAAGTTTTGGTCTAGGACCATTAGAATCAAAAGAACTGGGGAAAAAAAAAAAAAGAAAAAAAGAAAAGATGAAAGTTTGAAAGCCTCTTAATGCTTAATGTTATGCCTAAGGCTGAATCATAGTCAGTTGTTGCAAGAGAAAACAGAACTCTTACATTTGTCATCATGAGGCCTTAGCTTTCAGCCAACATTAAACAGAACTGCCTCTTTCCCCACATATTGGTTAATGGCCTTTTGTTTTCACCAGGACTTTCCATGTCTGCATATTCCATGTCAATGGATACATCTCAAGGGTGTTGCCCAGAGGAAGGTAACATATACTCCTGGATAATACAAGCCTATGAAAATTAAGGACAAGAGCATTAACAAGGACAAACTGTATCTGTGGAACCATTTCTGTTTATATCAGATAAGACCTAGTCTAATGTGCAGCGATATGATTCTATTATTCTATCATATTCCCAAAGGCAACTACCAGCTGTGAATTAAGAATATATATTCTGTTCATACAGTGCTTTTCTTCCTGCAAGCAGAATTTGGGGTTACTACTCTTTAAATACCTTTTAAATTGTTCATAGCAATTACAGTAATAGCAGTATGGACAAAAAGAAAAGCAAATGGAAATGTTATTATATCCAAGTGCATATTTAGCAGGAAAGTGAAAGGGCTACAGATACTTTTCCTCTACCCCTAGGTAGTAACAATTGGTTAAATATTACTGCTCTCAGAAATTTATCGTGGCTGTACTCACGAAATTTTACAGCTTTCTTCTTCTTATCTATATTATAACTTCATATACACTATTATAAATCATAAAAGTTGTAAGTTACAGCCATGCCACCTATTCAGTAAACAGACTTCAGTCCTATAAGATCCAAGCTGTGAAACAGACTACATGGTTCTCATACCCTGCAATTTCTACTCAAGGCTGGGTACACCTATTTAAAAATGTTTAAAGCCTTTCAGTTGCTGGCCTTGCAATTTCCTTGGCGTCTCAAGTTAAGCACAACTCTCCAAAACTGATAGTGGTGAAACTCCTGAGTTTTGTACTCGATCAGCACTTGTCAGAAGAAAAAAAAGGCCTGACATTTCCCTATCAATGGAGCTGAGACAACAGATCCCATACCTTGGCAGAAGGAAGAAAACAGCAGCACAGAAGATATGCTAAAATTAAGCAGGTGCAACTACTCTGATTAAGTTAGGCCATCATGTGATCATATATGCAGGGAGCACAGGACAAGTTGGAAAAAAGGCACAAAGGAGCAGGGACTCATCCCTGCAAGTTAACTCCTTCAGTTGAAGGATGAAGGTTCTAGTACTTTCTTGCTTTATAAGAAGGAGGAACAGGCCATCATGTTCTGGGATTGTTTCTGTTTTCAGTGAATACAGACAAAAATACAGGATTCCTGCCTTTTGGGCCTCCAGACATTCTAGAAAGATATGATTTGGTATGAATATTATGTATATTATATCACATGGGGCAGAACTGCCTTGTATTCAGACCTTAAAAATCAGGGCACTTTTTCTCTAACGAAGACTGTAAGGTATGATATAAATGATTCAAGTAAGAATTATTCAGTGTTCCACATTCATTAAAAAAAATAAAAATCCCAGTATTGTTCAGGCATTTTTATGTGAGACATTGCTTAAGATGAAGGACTTTGCATACTGTATTCTCATAAGATCAAGAAGTTAAATCCATTTTTATTCATGCTTAAATGAAACTGAAGCAGTCCATGCATTCTTAATTTTATTGGCAGAATGTAATAACTCTGTAATCTTAAAATTTACAACAGGAATAAGGCCAACTATTTAATAATAAACATCTCAATTGGCATTATAATTTTAAAGACCAGAGACAGCTGTATTCCATCAAATTTCCTTTTGTGTACAAAGAGAGATGTTAATAAAGAAGAAAAAGAACAGTTTAAAATCAATGCTTGTCTAATTTTGTGAAACTATTGGGATCTCTCAGTACTTTGATACTTTATGCATGAAGTCACTCTAAAAGATTGCAATGCTTTGTGGGACATTTCAAGGACATAGTGAAGGAGAATTAAATTATCAAGTAATGTTACTTACTGCTTGTTCTTATATTTACATTTATCACGGATGAGGGTAATTTACTGGGTGGGGGGGAGGAGGTGAAGAGAACCATACATCACACTAATGCAAAGTCCATGAAAAATTTGTCCTTCATGCTGTGACTGGACACTGTCAAGCAAGGTTTACAACCTTTTTATCTGTATCTAAGCAAAGCTGCAGTATTTAGTTACCTCAGTTGTCACTACTTACACTATTTTTCCCTGGTTTATATTTATGAGGAAAAAGAGAAAAACAATTCATCTGTTAAAAAGAAATAACCTCTAAAGCATAACCTCCAGAATCTGATGCATTGATTCTCTTATGTTTCCCCAGATGGCAAAGTGGTGAAACAGAATGAAGAACACCCAGAGGCAGTTGCTGCAGCTCCTCTGTGGAGAATTGCAGGAAGGAGAAGCTTATGCTTTCATTGTCCATAATATTGCTTGGGTTCCTTTTACATTATGTGCATACAAATTCCCCTGTGAAATCTATGAGAAATGAGATTTAAAATAGACTGCAGTCATGACAAAAGAGCTGTCAGTGAAACCTCTGGTCTTACTGCAATGCTGTAGAGTAGGTACTCAGACTCAGACTGAAATCGCACTGACGTAGAACAGAACAGCACTGTAGAGCAGGCTGCAGGACAATAAGATTATGACAAATCCATGATGTTTTATTTTGCAACAAGGAGTTAATTTAAATTCAATTTCAAGAAAATTTCCTGTGCGAAAGCTTAATCTTATTTTCACTGATACTCTACCTATTTTAGAAAAGGTCTAGGATAGAAGCTTTGTTCCTGAGAATTTCCACTGAATTTTAAAACATGAATAATCACATATTCTTTGTGTTCTTGTAATTAAGAAAGTATGTGTTTACATACTCCAATATTCTAAATTGCAAAAAGAACTGAAGTGAAATGAAACTATAGGGGGAAAAAAAACAAACCCAGCCCTTTGCAAAGACAGCAAAGTGTACAGTTATAGTTAATTCTGCCTCAAGCCACATTATTTCCCACTGTTTTTTCCAGCAGTATTTCCATCTCTGTCATTTCATTGCAATAGCTCTGTCTGTTTCAAAGGCAGAAAAGCTGTTTTATCCCTGCTGCTCCACAGAACTCTCAGTCGTATGGATTGTCCCACAGAGACCCCTATGGGCTCCTACAACGGCTTTGCAGCCCACATATGGTCTTTTAAAAGCTATTCTGATCCTTTCTAGACCCATAAACCTCATAGGTAATAAGAGAGAACTCAAAAAAAAAAAAGCAAAACCAAACCAAAAACTTCAGTGCTGCTACAGATCATAAAGGAATATAAACAGATGGTCTTCATGAATATCCTGTTTATTAAGAGATGCAATCAATAGAATCAGTGAACCTGTTAATGAATCTGGAAGATGCTTGCTTTTTTCCCTTTTTCCTTCCTTCTAACAGAGCAAAGAGAATAGTAACAATAGTGAAAACATTCAGGCATTATGCATTGGGTACATTTTCTTGGCCAGAATTATAACACAGTTCTAGCAAAACCTATTAAAATGTGGGAAAAGCACCAAAAGTATGCAATATATCTTGTTAAATCACTTTGGGGAATTTATACTTTTAAAAGTGATTTTCATTAAGATAGGATCACCTTTTATTGAAGCATCTGTGTATTTTTTATCTAAACTTTATTGTGGGACATCACCTTCGGAAATGGGGCCATGTATCAAAATGTGCAATACAGGGAACTGCTTAAGGAGCTGATAACTAGGCGTAAAACTCAACAGAAACTGGCACCTCTGAAGTTTAGCAGGTTCTCCCTTACCTGTATTAGCTTACTGGTGAGGCAGAATTACTGTCACCTTTTCCAGGGGTTGCATACTTCTGTTACTAACTCCTTTTCTTTAAGATTCTTTCTCAAGTCTGTATCTGGGTTCCCACTCCCTAATACCTTTATCTCTGTTTAATACACTTCAGTAACAGACTGCAGAAGTTCCATATCAATTATGCTTTTCAAAAACAAACAACCCCTGCTGAAATTGTACCTTTATATTTCATGGTGCAAAGCCTTTCATAAGTATTTTAGTAAACTATACAGGATAATAGTTTTGATCTTTAATCAATTTAATACTACTTATCTATCTCTAGATTACCAGTAATTGTCGTGGTTTAATCACAGCCTGTAGCTCAGAAACCACACAGCTGTTCACTCACACCCCCCACTGTCTCCCCGGCTCCTGGAGGGATGGGGAGGAGAATCAAAAGAATGTAACTCCCATGGGCTGAGATAAGAACAGTTTAGTAACTAAGGTATAACACAAACCACTGCTGCTACCACCAGTGATAATAATGATAAAGGAAATAACAAGAGAAGATAATACAACCACTCACCACCCACCGACAGATACCCAGACCAATCCAAACAGTGATCTAGCCCTTCCGGGTAACTTCCCCCAGCTTATATAGTGGGCATGACGTGCTGTGGTATGGAATACCTCTTTGGTCAGTTTGGGTCAGGTGTCCTGTCTCTGCTTCCTCCCAGCTTCCCTTTCTCCCTGGCAGAGCATGAGACTCAGAAAGTCCTTAGTCAGAGTAAATATTACTTAGCAAAAACTAAAACAATTGGTGTTATCAGCATTGTTCTCAGGGTGAAAGTACAAAACACAGCACTGCACCAGCTACTAAGAAGGGAAAAAAATGACTGCTACTGCTGAACCCAGGACAGTAATCTAGCTACAAAACATGAAACAAAAATTGTATTGGCCAGAGCAGATATTATAGGAATCTTGTGTAAGGGATGCTGGAGCAATTCTGTAGGAAGTATCACTAATCATCCATCACCTTTCTGGACAGAAAACACATGTAGATGAACATCACAGCCTCATGGTCTTTCTCGTACTGCACAGCAGTAGTAAAGCCATAGGAATAGTACAGGAGCACAGACTTACCAGAGGTCAGCCATTCTATGATCCATCCTTGACCAAATTTTTTACTCTAAGAGAGTTTTTCATCAATGGTGGCATCAAGAAATCCCATTGTTGTAAAGGTAAATCCACCAGACCTTAAAAGTCTTTGGATGTAGACCTACTATAAATTCAGAATGTTCAGTTCAAGTTCTGCATTTACTTTTAATGTAACAGTACCATGGAAATTTTAGCTTGATATTTTTGCTGTCCAGCACTTCGACAAAGCCCTAACTTGCTCTGCATCAATTTACATAGAGTACCATTTCTTCATGGCCTGTGTGCAGAACTGTTTTAATAGACTGCACTAAGAGAATATCCCCTTATAGAAGCTAATACCATAAGTGAATGAATAAAGAGCTTTGTATATCAAAATACTAGATAGGTCATACATATCTATATAATATGTAAGCAATGTTTTGTATAATTAGCTGTCATAAAATGTGCATATTTACATGCAATTGTCTCATTGTCTTGGATTTTAAACTTGTGCTCTTCTGTGTACTCCTCAGATGTGTTGAAAAGGGAATAGATAAGTAGATCTGGCTAATCCGCATCAGAACATAGATCTAAACCAGAATTTTTACCCTCCCATTCTGTAACACCAAATTATTCTCTATCATCTCTGTAATTTGGAACCTTAAATTTCAAGTATCCTCTGCATGAGTTAATTAGCTTCAAAAATGCCTCTGAATCTGACTTGTGGCTTGAGTTCTTCTCTAGTTATGGCAGAAAGGGTACATTCAGATAAAATTTCCCTTTTTTACAGATAGCTTTGATCTTGTTAATAATACAAGAATGATCTCTAAGATGAAGATATAAATTAGGATTGAACTACAATATAATTGTACAAAGCGTTTTAATATATTGCACTGTTTCTGAAGTGTCATAATGAGATCATATAGGAAACAAGAGAAGATATGTATGATGTATCAGCAACTGGAGCAAAAATAGGTACTCTTTTCTCCACCTCTCTCATCTTCACTAAACTGAAACACTTTTGGGTCTCTTCTGATAAACTTTGAATTATTAAAATGCTTGGAGAGAGAGGACTCCAGATTTCTACCAACCATCCAGACACTAAATACTGTCAGAGCAAAACAAAAAAAAAAATAGTTCTGTATGGGTTTATGCTGTGCTTAGTGCCTCCTGAAGGCAAGGTTGCATCAATTGGATCAAGTAAAAGGAGGAAAACTTTGGAATTGTCACTTTGACCTGATTGTATTTTCTGAGATTCTTGTACTTTCATAATTTTCTACATCAAAATTGGGTTCACACCATTTCTCTAAGTTCTTTGGTATATAATCACAAAATATTGCTTAGGAATAAGCACAGCTAAATAATTTCTAAGGTTGCCATTGAATGAGAACATAAACCAAGTAGAGTGACCATATCCTCACTGATTTACCATTGTACATTACATAAGGCTAATAAATTAAATTAAATTCTGGAAATAGTTATTCAAAAACAACTATGGAGAAAGATCATTTTATCTGAGAAAGATACACGGTGTGACTCTTATATTTCCACAGCTGTAATGAGAATGCCAAGATGTCCTAACTCCAATGTGTCTTAACTCCATATCCTAACTCCATATACAAGTTACAGGACAACTATGACTCATGCAGACAGGACAGGACTTGTATGTAAAACACACGCAAAGAGTTGTGGTCAATGGCTCAGTGTCCGGCTGGAGGCCAGTAACGAGTGGTGTCCTCAGGGATCGGTGTTGGGACCGGTCTTGTTCAACATCTTTGTTGATGACATGGACAGTGGGATTGAGTGTGCCCTCAGCAAGTTTGCTGATGAAACCAAGCTGTGTGGTTCAGTGGATATGCTGGTGGGAAGGAATGTCATCCAGAGGGACCTTGACACGCTTGTGAGGTGGGCTGATGCCAACCTCATGAAGTTTAACCATGCCAAGTGCAAGGTCCTACACATGGGTCAGAGCAATCCCAGACACAGCTACAGGTTGGGCAGGGAAGAGACTCAGAGCAGCCCTGTGGAGAAGGACTTGGGGTGGTGGTAGATGAGAAAATGAACATGAGCTGACTTCAGTGTGCGCTTGCAGCCCAGAAAGCCAACTGTCTCCTGAGGTGCATCAAAAGGAGTGTGACCAGCAGGTTGAAGGAGGTGATTCTGCCCCTCTACTCTGCTCTTGTGAGACCTCACCTTGCAGTATTGTATGCAGTTCTGATGTCCTCAACAGAAAAAGGACATGGAGCTGTTGGAAGAAGCCCAGAGGAGGGCCACGAAGATGATCAGGGGACTGGAGCATCTGCCATACGAAGACAAGCTGAGAAAGTTGGGGCTGTTCAGCTTGGGGAAGAGAAGGCTGCATGGAGACCTCATAGCAGCCTTCCAGTGCCTGAAGGGGTCCTATAGGGATGCTGGTGAGGGGCTCTTCATTAGGGACTGTAGTGACAGGACAAGGGGTAACAGGTTCAAACTTAAACAGGGGAGGTTTTAGATTGGATATAAGGAAGAAATTCTTTCCTGTTAGGGTGGTGAGACGCTGGAATGGGTTGGCCAGGGAGGTTGTGAGTGCTCCATCCCTGGCAGTGTTCAAGGCCAGGTTGGACGAAGCCTTGGGTGACATGGTTTAGTGTGAGGTGTCCCAGTTTATGGCAGGGGTTTGGAACTAGATGATCTTAAGGTCCTTTCCAACCCTAACTATTCTATGATTCTATGATTCTGTAGGTGCCTTCAGCTGTAAGGGAGTCCCTAAGTATCAAAAGTATCCTTTTGGGGCTAACAGATACAATACAGGACCTGTGGATGACCCATACCTAAAACAGCATTGGATTCCACGTTTAGGCACCTGAATCATAGAATCATAGAACCATAGAATAGATAGGGCTGGAAAGGACCTTGAGGAATGACACACAAGGTGTAGGAAATGCCTTGACAAGCTCCTATATTAATAGATTTTATTATACATGTATGGGTTTGAAAACTTTAAATTATTCTATACAATTGCCTGAAATGTATCTTTATAGCTAATAGACATCATTACAAAAATAAGCCTTTTCCACCATTCCTCTTGGAAAATTTTGCCAACTTTGCTTGCTTTTATAGCAGTTTATCTAATGAAAGCGAATACTAGACTTGAAAAGCTAGAAAATTCCAAATTTCTCACTGGAAGCAAAACAACAACAACAACAACAACAAAACAAACAAACCCACAGAGCAGATCTTTTATGGAATTTCTGTTTCACATAATTTTATTAATGCTTCCACTTTTTGCACAGTATAGCTACTATTTTTGTGCACAATGTATACAGAACATGGATGTATTTCATCTCTGATATGAAAGCAAGTAGTTCTTAATACATTCCACTTGTCTTGCCAACCCTAAGCCCCTTAACGCTAAAACGGTCTGCTAAATATTTAGTATTTATAGTCAAGTTAGGTATCTACACTCGAATTCTAATTTTACTCTGAATATGGTACCTTTTTGGAAGGTACTAAGTAAAGGAAAAGAAATTAATCTCCTAGCTGCAGACTAGAATAATTTCTTTAGCTTTCCTAATGGCAGGTTCTCTTGTTACCCTTTGTTTCTAGGAGGTGTAGGGGGTATGAAGTTTGAAAAAACAGTATGAGGCCTGAGAATTAATGGTGCATCTATTAACTCAGTTTAAAGTCTAGCTGTTGTATTTATCTTAAATACATATAATTGTTGAGCTTATTCTTACGACCTGCATAAAAATATCTTCCTGGATATAACGACTGAATTTTCTTTCTGTATTATCCTAGTATTTACAATAAAGAAACAAATTACATTTATTTGCCATGGTGTACCCTGTTTAATTTATGCTGATTATTATATATCTTTATTCATATACAATTATTAGACAACATTTTCTTTTCCTGGCATAAATTGAGTTTAACTCCTCTTGCTCTGATAGATCTTTTTCTGCACATACCATGGTGACACAGAGAACAACGCTTTGCTCAGTGACACTCTGCAGATGCTTTCAAATCTCTTCCTGTGTGGAATCAGGACATGAGCAGAGCTTGCAAACTGCATTTTGGGCTGGAAAGCTTTTGTGGTTTCTCCAGGAGATAAAGCTTTAATACTCCAGTTGAACCCTCTCTCCTGACTGGTTTTGAAAGTGCCACAGAGCTTAGAGGTAAAGAGTCCTAACACACTGAAAATATCCAAAATATTACATGGAATATGATACACACAAATACTAACCTTTGGAGATTTCTATAGAAAGGAGTTAGACATGGGTTTTATTACAAAAGATCACTTTTCAAACTAAACTAATATCAAAGCTTCTTCCAAGTGTTGACAAATAGTAAGTTACCAGAAGAGAGTAAAAGGCACTTAAACAATTGTAAACTGTCTACCTGCTCCATAGGAAACTGCCCTCCTGAGATATTGAAACAGATGCGAGAAATACAGCTCATGCCAAACACAGGACCAGGCTATGAATTTGAATTGAAGTATTCATTTTGTAGTAGAATCAAAATAAATAAATTAAAAATAAATAATAAAATCAGTTATTGCAATGTTTAGGATTATTCTGGTTTTGTTGCTTATTAGAAGGAAAGGATGTTTATGCTGCTTATGTCATGGGATGGTGAGAAACAAAGAGAAAAGCTGAAACACCTTAATCCCACCTTCCTTTTTCCCACCCTCATCTTTATCTTCTGAGCAGCACAGGTACGTGGGGAATGGTGGCTTGTTGTCAGTCTGTAACAGCTCTTCTTTGCTGTTCCTTCCCTCTCAAGCTTCCCCAGCCCTGGTGTGGGCTCTCCATGGACCACAATTCCTTCACGACATACCGCCATGTTCCAGCATGTGGTTCTTCCTGGGTTGCAGTGTGGGTATCTGCTTACTGCCATCTCTCCATGAGCTGCAGGGAAATCTCTGCTCCGTCACCTGAAGCACCTCCTCCCCTCCTACTGCACTGCCCCTGGTGTCTGCAGAGCTGGTTCTCTCACGTATTCTCACTTCTGTCTCACAACTCTAGTGCAGAGTTCTTTATCCTTTCCTAAACACGTTTCCCGGAGGCACCTTCACCTTGGCTGTGGGCCTCAGCCTGTCCTGTGATGGGTGGGTTGGAGCCAACTGTGTGCAGCATGCAGCAGCCCCAGCCTCTCCTCATAAGAGCAGACCTGCAGACCCACTGCCAGTGCCTGGGCACCAGCACTCAGTACAGGCTTCACAGACTTCCTTGATTTCCTCTAATACAAGGGAAAGTGTTTTTTTTTTTCAATTGTCTCCTATTCAGTAAGTCTCCTAGTTAATAAGGACTAGCTTTAGATCTGTGCCTACAATCAGAGGATCCTGTTAGCAATCTCACTGAAATTAAGGAGGACTTAAGCATCTAAATTTACATATAAAGCTGCTTCATAAAAGCTACCTATTTTTTTACTATTTTAAAAAAGATTAGATCCATTGCAGTTAGCAAAGAAATCACATGAAACTATGCATATGTCTTGTGAGTCTCTTGGTGGAGACCTGATTTATCAAGGTCTTTTGTCCTATCAGCTGAGTCATAACTGTAATTGGGAAGATGGAGACAGGGAACAGTGTGAATTCCTTAGACACTTGTGCTAATTGGAAAGTTCTCGTATTTGCTGATTAATTCTTAAAATGCATCATTACATGCAGCATTTTTTATTACAACCATAAAGTATAATATTGGCCTGTCATCAGAGATGAAGAAATATTTAAGTCCAACTGGATAATTCTGTTCTCCCTAGAAGTATCTTCTTCTGACATGTCTTCATTATGCTTTATGGCATTAATTAGAGACACAATATAGAAAAATATTTCAACTGTCTCAGACACTAGACAAAAGTAACACACTTTTCCCACTAATGTGTGCTAACCTCTATATTGAAAGTGCTGCTGGAGGATATGAGAATACTCCTTGGACTATCTAGTCTCTTAACTATTTAAACAATATAGTACAGGTTGTCACTGTTTTACTGGATGGATGTCTTTTACTGTGAAGCAATAACCTACAATATTTTATATTTCAGATGAAGGAAAAAGTCTGAATTGGTTTGGGTGAACTTGGTGTCTTTCATAACAATAGAAATCTTAAAACACTTATTAACAATAAATCAATTAAAAGTATTTTGAGCCCATGTTTACTTAGAGGAATACCTCCAACTTGTGGAAACAGGGCAATTACAAGTAGTTTTTGGTCAGAACAAGATACAGTTACCTAGCTGAGCTAATCAAACCTTCAGATGCAATACTCTTTCCCTTTAAAATATAATTGGTCTCTAACTGTGTATCACAATGTTAATTGTCTGGCAACTAAGGTGAAAATATCCACAGGGCCAAAGAACTCTCTACAGTGAACACTTTAACCTTTTGCAGCTCTCCCCAGGCTATACCTGCAGAGTAACTGCTTTAGTCCAAGTGACCTTGATGCTGGATAAACCCAGCCAGCCATAATTGCTCTTTTGCAGCTGGAAGGCTTGGCTCATTTTTTGCTAGAAAACATTCAGTTATTTGTGTGGCAGATTTTATGTGGAAATTAGATGTCAGATGATCTGGACTGTGTGGCACAGACACAGACAGAGTGTTAAAAAAATAAACATATTTTTTGTGATCTTGGCACTGGACAACTTTTGCACAGAGAATGAGACAGGAGGAAAGAGGAATTTGTGTTGCAATGCATCTTTGCAATGGTGTCTTCAGCTGGATGGCAGACATCTTCCCAAATTCCTGTTCTGATTAGTTTGTAGATTCCAGCTGGCCTATGGTCCTACACCACCACTCCAGCTGTTAGCTGTCTTAACTACAGGTATAAACTCTTCTAACTGTCTTCCATATGTACAAAAGGCTGGCCTACATGACTATTTCTGCATCTGCTGCAACCGTCTCTAGTGACCATTTACAGGCTCCTTATCTATGTACAATTTGGTTAGTTCTCTAGCAGGAAACACCCAAGAGAATCTCTGGAAGGGTCAGATTCTCCACTTGGGATTTCAATCAACTTATTTGAGCAGATGAAATTAGTACAGTCAGAGCAGGGGCTGCCTGGGGGAAATATCCTTGAAAACCTTCTTGAAACCACTTTCAAATCTTCTGCAAAAATTACTGAAATACTTTGTTGTGAAGGATGTGGGATCTCAATCACATTCACATTCATATGAATATGAATACTCATATTCACTGTATTGTTTCTAAACAAGAATGGCTGGGGGCTTTTCTCAGTCCTCAAGGAATTAAAGATCCAAGTTAATTGGGTATGTAAGAGGTACTACTCTGATACCAGCTTATGCAGCAATTATAATAGAAACTTGAGTTCTGTACCTTTAAAATTTATATACTGTTTGCTGTATTTGCAAATGCCTCATAAAATAGACTTGAAGTAACATCAGTATTTTAAGTTGGTTTATAAACTAGACTACAACTACTTCTCTAGCAGAATTAGAAAAAAAGAATGTTCAGAATTAATTCTCCATTACACCTCCTAGATACATTTAGCTTCCATTTGTAGCACATTCCTAAAACTCTGTGATCCAGTCTTCTTATATCTATAGAGAGGATATACATGGACTAAAACCAGAGGAATGCTTTGCAGAAGACAATGGACATGAAATGAATTTTAGCTCATACCTTAGTACCAGCAGACTTGGTACATGCACATGTTTCCAACAGGGACATAGTCACATCTCTGCAGGTCTTTTACATCCAGTTCTTTAACCCAGCAGTACTGCGTACTGCATACTGACAAGCAAAAAAAGTTGAGCCATTTAAGATCCAGTGGTAGTCAGTTACATAAATTACATAACATGTGAAGCAAGCATATTAAAATGAGGAACTCTTACATTATGTCTAATCTGAGAAGTTCTTTTCTGTTTGGATTTTTTCTGGAAGTAGCTTGTGATCCTAAGGCCAAATGCTTTGCCTCTCCCACAGTGATATTTTTGGTCTCACCCCACAGAAAAGGTAGATTGAATCTGGCTATTGAGAACAATTTTTCATATAAGATATCACTAGACTGTGCATGGTCATTGTCCGGAAAAGTGAGAATTAATACAACAAAACAATACCAGGAACTATTTAACAGCTGAATATACAAAGAAGTATCAATTAAAGAAAAAGAGATGGGATTTTTTAGAAGACTGATAAATTAAGCCAGTTTCAAACTTTTCTGGACTAGCACTCATTAATAACACCCTTCCTGCTAATGGCTAGTTCTTATTATCAGTCATTATCATTATCACTATGTATTCAAAGTAGTTGGTCCTTAACAATCACAGCTGACACTAGCTGCCAAAATGCAATACCAAGGACCTGATGCCACCTAATTATCACTGATGGCTACAGTCCTGGATATTTTAGTCTCCACAGTGAGGGTAAAATGGATATGAAGTAGATCCTATCCATCAAATTTGCAATCTTTCATAAGGCTAGCTCTTTCCCAGCCCGCAGCCTCTACCTCAGGCTACATGCTGCCTGATCCTGGGGGGAATGTTGCTTTTCCAGGCTGTGGCAGGTGCCTTATCCTTCTGCTTATCTGATTCTTTCCTTGCTCACCTTCTGCTCCTTTCCTAAAGCAAAGGAAGTCTTTTCCCAGTTCTATCAGGTTGAATTTCTTCAGTGAGCAGTAACTGCCCACCAGTTGTTGTTAGTAACTCTGGGGGTGCTGTTCTCAACCAGTGTTCATGTTTTTAAGGTCTTTGCTATTAACCCACACTTACAAAGCACTTCATAAAGAGACACCTGACATCAAGCTGAGTTCACCTCACAGTTTCTTGTAACAAGTTGATAACAAGCCTAACAGGCCAAGACTGGAACTTCACACTGTTTGCATAAGGCATAATAAGCATAAGGCCCTTTGCTAGCAATGACAGTACTATTTTTACTGGACTGGGTAAAAAAAACGTTTGTGTGCTTTTGCTGTATTAATGTGTTCCTCTTTGGGTTCAGAACAAGCTACTATTAAAGTCTGTTTTATGTGCTTCTACATTTATAGGTGCAATATGCCTCTGATTTAGCTACAGCTGTTTTATTGACTAGTATACTGTAGCATCGGGGACTAAATCCTAGTCAGTTTTGTTATATTTATAGATAAGATCATTTAGGAAAAGGAGAAGCTTCTCAGGCTGTGTTTACCAGCAGGGCAATCCCTTGGTTATATTGGTGGCATATTCTCAGTGTTGACTAGGTCATCTTCATAAATAAAGCAGATCTAATTTCATACATCTCTAGAAAATACTGTAAAAATCAGGTCTCATTCCAAACCCCAGGTTTGGACTTTTCTCCTCTAGATCCTGCTATACCTTTATCAAGCAGCTACAATTGCCTTCTGCCTCTCCTGTTACTCACTATTAAGCAGACAAGCTTTCACAGACATCCTTGTACCTGTTACTTGGCTTCAAGGTGCATTCTTCAATTCTCTGCTGTGTTTCAGTGCCATACCCAAAGTCCATACTATACATACCCTTTTGTGACTGAGATTGTCAACAGCTATTGACAAAGAGAGTAATGAGCGGCTACTCTTGTTCTTTTGAGCTACTTATACAGCATGATAGTTATGTCACGTTTCAAGTATTCACTGGTTGTATCCAAGCATTTTCTCAACCTCATATATTTAAAACTCTGTGGAATAGCTTAGCAGTGTGCAGCTGCTTAGGACAAATTCCAAACCCATCTCTTTAGGGTTCTAAAAATAGGCATTTAAATTTACCTAATTACAAACCCCACAGTAATGCAGCTATGTAACCCTGAAGGCAACAGAAATTCCCTATGCAGGTTGATTTAAATTCCCTTATCAGATCACCCAGGCAGAAAGTACATAGAGGAGCCAAGGCCATTGAACTCTTTCGTCTTGCTTTCCTCCAGACTCTCTCCCATTTGATTTCTAATTTCACAGAAAACAATGACCTGGCTTTCATACTCAAGCTTGTGAGCATTTTTACACACAGACTCTTTGATTGCCTACTCAACTCCATCCTGTGTATTACCTCATCATAGAATCACTGTACAAAATATGTGTTTTTTTCTTAGTTTTACACGAAGGACACAGGGGTTCATCTAGTTAAGGATTATTACTCAGAAGATGACCTTCCACATGCTGGCTTCCCAATAGACACAATTTTTTAAGTCAAGGTTCAGGATCTGTGGTTGAGTTTCTCTGAAATTCAGTCACACCTTGCTCTTAGTAGTCTTGGCTCCCCAAGGAAGCTCATGTATCAAGAGGAACAATTAATCTCTTAGATGTATCTAATTTTTTCCATCCTCTGTACTGGGAATTTACCCACCTTGTTTCAGCATTTTGCCTGGACAAGCTGGGTGGCTGACCCTACAGTACTAAAGAGAGATGTTGGGAGTATTCATTTTATGAGTTATATCATTAAACAGGATACATGATCTGAGTAAAGGCAGGAACAGCTGCAGAAGGAGCATGCTGCAAGCAGTCTTCCCATTAATCAAAGAAAGGTATATTGCATGTTTTCTTTGGCTGATCAATGCATAGCCCATCATTACTGCCTCCTAATGAGTGCTAATAGGGATATCTTATTCAATATTTTATCTCCACTCTCCATTAAATAACACAACTTGGAAAACATTTAGTCTGCTTTAACTTAATCTCATGTATATGTGCAAGCTCATGTACAAGTGCAAGGTCCTACACCTGGGTCAGGGCAATCCCAGGCACAGCTACAGGTTGGGAAGAGAAAAGATTCAGAGCAGCTCTGTGGAGAAGGACTTGGGTGTTGGTGAATGAGAAAATGAACATGAGCCAACAGTGTGTGCTTGCAGCCCAGAAAGCCAACCGTATCCTGGGCTGCATCAAAAGAAGCATGACCAGCAAGTCGAAGGAGGTGATCCTGCCCCTCTACTCTGCTCTCGTGAGACCTCACCTGCAGTATTGTGTGCAGTTCTGGTGTCCTCAACAGAAAAAGGACATGGAAGTGTTGGAGCAAGTCCAGAGGAGGGCCACAGGGATGATCAGGGGACTGGAGCATCTGCCATATGAAGACAGGCTGAGAGAGTTGGGGCTGTTCAGGCTGGAGAAGAGGAGGTTGCGTGGAGACTTCATAGCAGCTTTCCAGTATCTGAATGGGGCCTATAGGGATGCCGGGGATGGACTCTTCATTAAGGACTGTAGTTACAGGACAAGGGGTAATGGGCTCAAACTTAAACAGGAGAGGTTTTAGATTGGATATAAGGAAGAAATTCTTTCCTGTTAGGGTGGTGAGATGCTGGAATGGGTTGGCCAGGGAGTTTGTGAGTGCTCCATCCGTGGCAGTGTTCAAGGCCAGGTTGGATGAAGCCTTGGTTGACATGGTTTAGTGTGAGGTGTTCCTGCTTATGGCAGGGGTGTTGGAACCAGGTGATCTTAAGGTCCTTTCCAACTCTAACTATTCTATGATTCTATGAATCTATATAGAAATGATCTTGATTTAATGTGGCAGTCCAGGAGACATGTTAGAAGTTTAAGAGGAAGAATTGTAATGGTCAACAAAAGAAATAATTCCATACATGTGTTTCACTGACATTAAGCCTATTTTCTTTGTAATCAGGATTGTATCAGAATCCTTTTGTTCTGGTTTTGTTATGGCTCATCTTAATCAGGCAGTCTTTTTAGTATTCATAGTGATCTAGTGTCAATGTTTAGTCCATGCCAGATAAAAGTAAGTGGATTTCAGCTAGCTTCTCAGATGCCAATCTAATTAAACACTTACTGTAGAAAATAAAAGTGACATATGTAACAGAGCATAGAAGTCTTTATGTAGTTTACGTAGCAGTTTTCAGGTGTAAAACAACAATGATTAAAGCACTACATTGTGTATTTACTCATTATAAAGCAACTGGACTCAGTTTTATGCAAAGAAAAGACAAACTTTCAGTTTAAATTACCCTTGTGGGATTTAAGTATCACTCAATAATGAGCATACAGGAAAAAAAAAAAACTGCTAAAACAATCCGGCTGCAAATTAAACAATTCAATTATCCTTTACAATAGCTGGGGCAAGACCAAGTGCTAATGAGCACCAAATGAGAAGGTGACTTTTTTCACTGGCTTTGTTGGTCATATTCTATTACTCTTGCACTTTGTCGTTGTTCGGGAAGACTGAGGTTGATTGCTAGGAAATGATTAAGAGTTTAGGCAAAAATAAGAATATCTGGAGTTTCAAACTTCAGTCACAAAATGCCTGGCATGTCAAGTGGCTTGGCATGATCTAGCCATTACTGGTTGTAAAAGAAGCAGAGACAGGAAAGCAGAAGAGACCAATAAATGCTCTTTAGAAAGGAGTAGATTGGTTCTAGTTTACTACCATCTGTGGCTCCCCCTTCTTTTAGACTCCCAAAATATTTTGTATATCCAGCAAAATCCAGTCATGTTAAGAAGGAAGCTACTCTTCTGCATCTTTCAAACTCCCTCTTTCCTTTTGCTTTCACTGAAGCATGTGTTTTGTGTGTCTCCATCAGAAAGCCTACCTGTCTCCAGCACAGCATTTTGCTCTCCAGGAATACGCTGGGTTCACTTCCACTTTCTAATCAAAAGCAGCTGTTTAAGACATCTGTTCTCTCCAAACTATGCAACAATTCATTGCTAGTTAATTTGTTCTTCTCCTTTATGGCTAACCATAGGACTTTATCCTTACTTTTGTTTTCTGGATTATTTAAAATGCTGAATGCCATGGTACCCAGTTGTCTCAGAAAATTTGTCTCTTATACTCTGCAGTCTTCAAACAAAACCAAATGGTCTACAGACAAACTGACCTAGAACTCCCCGTTAGCCTTTCAAATCCACAGGCGTGTTTTCTGCTGCAGCTTGTCCCTGTAGAAACAATTTTACATTCACATCTGTTGCATCTTTCCTTTCAGAAAAACTGTTCCCATGCTGATTCCTGAAATATTTGAATTAGGCTATGCATAGCCAACAAATCTGGGCTTAGAAAGCCTTGCACTCACAGGTGTTTGTCTTTGTTGCCCAACAGGGCTTGCTTATTCATTTCTCCAGATCTCCTTCAGTTTGAATGATAAACACATTAAATACAGAAAAAAATCAGAATTAATATTCCACACATTCCTACTTACTAATGATTTTTGCAGTGGGTTATCCAGTGTAGCTTAGACTGGTAAACATGAGCACCCTTTCTTTTAGTAGAAAATACAGATTTAATTTATTTCTGTTCCTCTGTACATCAACCTAAACTTAGTCCAGTCTTGGATCTCTTGGAACACTCCTTCCAGATGTTCTAGTAGGGTGTTTTTTTTTTCTAGTGTGAGTATAAAGGTGAATATGCAGCTGCTTATTCTTCATATCTATTCAAAGAATATTAATTAATCAATGGAACACTATTGAAGTGCCTTTTAATCCAAATGAGAGGACAGTAAATAAATAGTGCCCTTTCCTAACTCTCCAAGTGTTAAAGGCTAAAGTAATTTGACACTTGAGAGAAAGGAGTCTACAAGTAATCTATATCTAAATTCAGAGTTCAGGACCTCCAATCTATTCAACTATTTGTCTATAAAACCTGGACATTCTATTTAAAGGTCTCTTCATCATCATAGTACACTTATAAGTAATATATACTTTTAGGTTTTTTGAAAAACAACTCCCTCATAATTTAGTGCTCCGCACCCCTCCAGGTTTTCATAATTGCCATTCAAGTTTGTTTGCTTGAGATGACATGGCAGCGTGCTAGTCAGAAAATGCTTCAAAATAGTTTCTGAACATTCAGGGATCTTTCCTATGACTTCTGAGTTCTGACTTTCTACCTCCTGTTCCTCAAAATGATATTATACCTGTTTCAGATACAGGCTCCTAACCCTGGACTAGATCTCTTTCATGATTTATACTACACTTTACAGCCTTCTGGAGCTCTCATTCCCTGGGTACAGACAAGCAGAAGAAGCAGAGAAACAACTCCCTCCTTCCAGTCTCTAACGTATTAGTGAAACAAATGCCATTTAATACTGATGAGCATCAAACACTTCTTCCATGTTCGCTTGTTCTTCGTTTGCAGCTGTCTTCTTTCTTCTGACTTTCATAGACCTTGTATTCTCTCATTTCAACCAGATGAGCTCTCATTTTCAGATGTCTGTTGTACTCATTTAGCTTTATCCTCCAAATTATTCCTTCATCTTTTACTTTTTTATTTTTTTTTTAATGATACCAAATGGAGTTCACACTTGCTGGCCAAACATAAGTTCAAGTAATGAAAAGTTTGATCATGGTTATACCTATTCTTATATATAAAAGGCAGAAATAACTTCTGCTTGTGTAAGTTGATCCTGTGTGCAAACAATGTTCAGTGATTTTCATTTATTTACTTTTTTATATACGTTTCTGCTTTCCTAAAGAAAAATTAGATGATCTTCATGTGTTTTTGAGAGACAACAGGAGGCTCAGAACTGGGGGGGGGGGGAGGG